>CM062278.1:24654679-24757179 GCA_031216635.1 Dissostichus eleginoides
AAGACCACTACGATTTTAGTTGAGATTAAATAACAAAAAATCATAAGCTTTCAGAGATGTGACCACCAGTACAGTAGCATTTATTTCAGCAGCTGTTTAAAAGGCATGAGGAGTTAAAGACACTCCATTGAATGTGTGTATTAATGTGTGTGTGCTCACCGTTCCCCACCACAGAGCGTCGGCGTACGTGGCAAACTCTTGGTTGAATTCTTTCTCCACCAGATAGACCAAGAACGAGGAGAAGATTAACACCAGGAACCCAATGTACCAGGCAGTCACCAGCTCCTATTAGACACAGAACAACATTATATTTATTAAAGGCTTTTACAGCCCTTTGCTCAGTTAGAAAGAGAAGTCTTATCTTAATCTTGAATTCAATCTAATTGAATATGTCGTTTTTCATTCTTCTTTATATGGAAGCAATTTGTTTGTATCTCTCTTTTGACATTAAAAAAGGGTATTTTTTGCAGTTTAACTACTAACTTTTTATAGCAACAGGAAGAAAATCATCTGCTGTTCCTCACTTGGTTGATTTTAAATTGAGTTTATAACAAAGTATGCTGTTCAAAATCATGAAACCTCACAGTTATAATTTCTACATTTTGTTTTCCTCTTTGTGTTCTGACCGTTTCCTGGTTGCTGGTGAGACAGCACATTTCTAAACAATCAACGTTGTTTAAAATGTTGTAACCTATACTTACAGTTTTAACTTATTGTGACCAAGCCTACTCCTAATTCGTTACATCTGGTGTCTAAAACAGTCCTGGCAAACACCTGTCTGTAAATATCACTCAGTTATTGCTGATCACTGCTATGCCAGTGAATAGCATGATACGTGTTAAAGGTCACCTATTATGCTATTTTTAGGCAATAGCATAGGTCTCAGATATATAAAAATATATTAAAAACATGTCTATGAAGTGTTTTGCTCAAAATACCAAACAGATCACCCATTCTAGCCATGCCTCATATCCCTCTATTTCACTTCCTGTTTCAAAAGTGCTGATTTTATGTATAGAGCTTAAACATTTTTAAAAAATTGATACAAAATAAAAAAGGAGCGGTCTGAGCTCATGCGGGACCCGGCAGCTACTGTCTAAACTAAATACTGCCGTGATGAAACGCCATATCATGGATTATCAAGGATTATTTCTGAAACAGTATGGAGCTCAAAGGCTTTCTCTCTTTCCGGTTATACCACAAGGTGAGTTCCTTTTTATTTCCTGCTTCTTCACACACATGCTCTCCAGTACAGGTTAGCTCTGAGTGTTAGCGATGCTAATGTAAACATGCACCGACCATATTACGTCCAAAACAGTCGGGCATTGTTTCTGATAGCAACGTTTCTGATTGGGCCGTGGGTGTAAAGCCAGCCTACATTTCCGATATTACGTCATATCGGACGCAAATCTGGATCAGCTCCGTTGTAGCCCCGTTTTTAGAGATTTGGGTACGGAGGAAAAGAGAGGGTTTTATTTTCTGACGCTGCGTGAGTTCCCTGACACACCGGGGACACATATTTATGTATAAAAGACATCAAAAAGTGCATTTTGCTGATAGGTCCCCTTTAAATTGTATAATACTTGCTAAAACTCTGTGTGCAACAATATAAAACACTGGATAATTAGCATGAGTAATATACCCCAGGATTAATAAAGAATAAAAATGCTTCTAGGTTAACAAAAACAAGTCAAAAATACAAGGGAATTGATGCAATAATCCAAGGCCTTATTAACAGATTTATAATAACTGAACCATAAAAATAAAATGTTGTTATAATTACTACATCTCTGTGTGCAACAGTATGAAGAACTGGATAGTTAGCATTAGTAGTAATATCCACAAGGATTGAAATAGAATGAAAGTGTTACCAAAATAATCAAGGTTAACAAAACAAGTAACAAATACAAGGGAATTGATGCAATAATCCACGGCCTGATTAACAGATTTATAATAACTGAACCATAAAAATAAAGGATCAGAAGAAAAGAAGCTGTTGTTATGACCCTACCTTACTATGTGCATAAACTACAGACCCCAGCAGCTTCCAGGTGCCCCCCCTCCGGTCCATGCGCACCATGCGCAGGATCTGCAGGAAACGCAGGCTACGCAGCGCAGAGGTGGCAACGATGTTGCCCTGACTACCGGCCGAAACCACAGCAACCGAGGCGATGAGTACGATGATGTCTGAGGTGTAGAAGACGAAATAAAGGTCACAAACAATATTAGTAGCAGGAACTGTGGTTGACTCACCTACTTTCTACATCCACCAATCACCTTTAAAACAACTATCGATTCACTACAAGCTTGTTTGTTTCCTTCTCTGTCTCAGTCTTCTGTCATTCTGTCGAAGACACTTGAATGCACCATATGTTCTCTTTTATTTCCCAGCAGGCTCTTCTCCTCCCTGCTGGAGCAACAGAAGGATCGAGAGCCACTGGACTACAAATGGATGTTTTTTTTCTTTCTCTTTTCATACCATACCATCTTCCAGTTTGTGTGTACAGACAGAGAGATCGAAATACCGTTTCCCACAATACAAAAAAAACACACACACACACACACACACACACACACACACACACACTCACACTCCTACCTATGACACAGAAGGGTTTCCTGGCGAAGCGGAGGCGTCCCTGCCAGCCTCGGTAGCGGCAGCAGCAGCCGGCGCTCCATATCCTGATGATGTACTCCAGACCAAACACTACAATCATCACAAACTCCTGCAGGACACACACAAGCAGAAAACACACATATTTAAACCTTTAAAGCACCAGCGGAAAAGACAGACGTATCAAGGGGTCAAGGATTCTATAGTTTGTTACCGTTAGCTTTTATAATGAAACAGAAAACACGTTTTGTCTCAATCTATATTCTGAAAAGGTCAATTTGTAGTAAATGTGAAAAAAGTACTTACTTACCTTCATTATGAACTATATTATTGCTTTTTTATATATTGTATCTTTTTTTTATGCAACAATATGATAAAAGCTAATTCCTTGTGTGTGAAAACCTGTTCTGCAATAAAACAGATTATAATGATGACTGTGTTGTAAAGTCATTTATAGTCTTTTTGTTTAACATGTTCAGATTTCCTGGCAGGAAAAGCACAGGACTAATTTGTATTATTAATAATGGCTTTATTCCATTAGCGTGTGCCAGTTCCAGGCCCTTCCGTTACGCATGCTGCTCACTGGCTTGACGTACTGCAACACTTCAGAGAAACAGAGCCATCGTTTCTGCTATTAGTCACACCTGTGCTTTTCCTGCTATGACAGTTTAAGATGTCTGCTGTGAGAAAGGCTAACCCGTGCCTACCTAGCTACATAAATCACAATAAAACAGTCACATGAAAAGGTTGAAATCACTTTCATGTCTGTCCGTTAATCATGAAGCTGCAGCCAGTAGCAGGATGGGAAGTCATCTTACTCAGAAACAGTGCCTCTGAATCCCGTGGATCGTCCAATAACTTCGAGACTGTCTTTTGAACGAGATGTTGAATTTTTAAAATGCAATTTTCTTTTGCTTTGACCACCATAGATGGAAATTTCCTCAGTTTTATTAGGGTGGAAGTAGAATTTCAGAGATGGATATTTTATAACCTGGAGAAATGAAAACTGTCTGCAAGGCTACGTACGACTGGAGGAGAGGAAACTTTACGCAACTTCTATAAACTATCGTGAACAGCGCTTCTACTTATATAATGTGTGTGTAGATGTCTGTTCCTCCCCTACTTCACGTTTACTTTCTCTAAGTTTATGTTTTCGCACCTGCTTTTGCTGATGTCTTTCTGCTTCATCACATCTGAGGCAGAGACTGATGACTTTAATTGAATTGCAACAGCATCTTCATTGGCAAGGGACCAATCATTACATATGACTATGGTGCTGAAAATGCTAAATGAGCATCTCTTATGCAGACTCATTACTGAGCTCCACACATTAAAAATAATTAATTTGTTTGTGATTGTGTGTGAGTACGTCCTACCAGGATGAGCAGGCAGTGAGCAGAGAATTCCTGGTGAGCAGGGATGGTGGAAAACACAGAGAGAACCAGACACCCAAACACCAGGATGAACCTGTGGAGACAAAAACACACACACACATATACACACACACACACAATCAGCTGCGCTTGATAAATAAATCTAACCACATATTAAGGAGTTTTGGCTCGTTAGCTCAGGTAATGAACCCATCTGCAGTGATTAACACAGAGAATGCGTGAACCTGCAAGCTATAAAAGGACGTGATTACTTCCACTCTTCCAGGCTTCATTAAGCAGGATTTAAACCGTACCAAACATTATTAAGAGCAGGATAGGCACCGTATAAAGCTCCACCAAGCTTTATTATACACAGCTGATTCACATCCTGTATGAATGGACTGAAGGTCAACAAGTCCTTCTCACAGTAACACTGGCTGAACGAGCCCTTGACACATTTGTGCACGATATGATGTGTGTGTGAGCTTGATTTGTAATTGGTGATTGTAGTTATTAACTAGGAATGTAGGAACATTCATTCTTTTAAAGTAGTCATTTACGAGTGTTTCAGCAGCATTTTTGGCTCAACGTCATCTTGTTGTGATGTTTTCAAACTGCTCGTGGTGTCCTTTACCTTCTGTATTCTGTAATAAATTACAATCATTTGACAAAAATATTTTGTCCAAAGAAACCTCACATTTTTTGGTAGACGAGAAATAAGCTTATATATAATCATCATGTATATTTTCTTGACTTTCACATAACCTTTGATATAGTAATATAAAGGGCTCAGTCAAATTTCAATGTAGAAATAAATTAAATGTAAACATCTATGAATAACAATGAAAGGTTTTGTTTTGAGGTTCGAATCCTTTAGTTTTTGAGATTTTCACAGAACTTTGAGGCAAATACCGTCCAACCGGCTCTTCCTCCTGGGATATTAACACCTGTGACAAAGGATGGGTTTATTTTGGCAACACTGGTATCTGTATGTAAGCATATATGCTCCTATTGATTTAACCAGGTTTTTAGATATGAACAAACATAATGAGCACAACAGGGTTGAATGGATTTTCATTTGTGGTTCTCACACGATTGAAAATGGCATCAAAACATTTGAAAGCAAAACGTTTTTCCAGAAACAATGTCTTTGCCCTTTAGTGGAGTTATTTCTACTGAGGAAATACTGGAGAAAAACCCGTTACTGTTGACAATTTGAAACGTGAAACTTGTCATTGCTATGAGCCATACTCAAAAAATCCAATCCACTTCCACAGGATGAGGATGGAAAAAAGTCAGAGCTGATCTCTGAAGACACAGTATCGATCAACAAAGACTACAATGGAAAACAAAGGAGATGAGAAACAAAACAGTGTTTCCTAATTCAGGTTTAAATTAACTGCATACACGCTGAGTCATCATTCTGACAGTAACACAGAGGTTCCTATCAGTTTGGAGATGTGAAAACACTGATATACCCCAAGAAAAAAGCTCCATTAAACACTGTTTCTAATTTCACGAACACATATTGCATTATCACATTATCTTTACTTTATTTAAGTCTCGAAAGAAGTCCAATCAGAGCCCTCCGCTTTGCCTGCCTGACCCCAAACACTCCTCTGCTGCTCGGAGGAAACCGCTCAATCCGTGAGTCATATGGTAACTTTGTTAATGAGCAAATACACATTAAAATTCATAAAGCAGGATCCAAGCAACATATGCACTTGCTAGCCTGCTGGTCCCTCTCCACAACCTTTTCTTTAAGATGCCATCTGTCTTTCTGATGTTTACAGACTTCTCATCTCTGCAGATCTCAGAGTGTTTGTTTTCTGTGAATGTGCCTCGTTCCCCTCTTCTCTCCAGAGCCCTCTGTCTTATTTTCTCTTTAATCTTTTATGCTTTTTGTCTCTCATCCCTTCCTCCTCGCCTCCCTTCTCGTCCTCTCTTTCTTCCCTCTCTGGACTTCCATCACCATCTCTTTGTCTTTCTTTCTCTCGTGTATGATTGAAGCCATCATTTATTTTCCATGGGATACACAAGAGAATATGAAAAGAAGGCTTGTGTGTGTATGAATAGTGTGTGTACCTGCCCTGGGTTACAGCAGAGGATGATGGTTTCTAACATCCAGCCCACATCCGCATCTGATACTGTTTACTTCTTTAATAGCTCTTTACAGTCACACAGACATATTTACCAAAACAACATCCAGTTTTGTTATTGACCGCTGATCCCCAATGACTCTTAACTGCTGTAAAAGGCAGCCTTTTCACTTTCATTCAGATCACTTTTCCATGTATACCTAAGGTCCAAATCTGTGGATCTTGAGTTGAGAATGTTCAGTCAAATGATGTTTACAAGATCAAGAATATACTGTCAAGCTCAAATGTTGATTTTTCTTTTTTTCAGTATTTTCTTTGTGTAGATATAAAAACGCCACCATTTGACTCCTTCGTTTACTTCCGTAACATTGGGACATTATATTTGCTAGCGCTCCAACACATTGTACGTGATTGGCAAGAGGCGGGACATCTCTACGCGGTTGACCAATCACAACAGAGCCGGCCAGCTAACCAATCAGAGCAGACTGGGCTCTGGTTTCAGACAGAGGGTGAAAAGAGGTGCTGCAGCACAGGCAGTATGAGAGAAATAAATGGCTTTTTGAACATTAAAGGTAGGGTAGGTAAGAATGGAGAAACCAGAGCCCCTCCTCCAACACAAAGAACGCGCACATGACCAATGAGGGCACGAGATAAGTTTGTGCAAAATGGAAGGCTGACAGGCAGGTAGGCCATCCAGTTATTTTAGCCGGGCCGGCTCAGATGATTGGTCGTGCTTTTTACAGCGCCACGGCTTCCACAGATGACATTTTTTTTATGTATTTATTGTCAAAGCATTTAATGTATTCATTGCTATCGGGATGTTAAGAGCATTCCATGGAATATAACAAAAGTGTTTCTGAAGTGGAATCACCTACCCCACCTTTAAAGCATGGAGACATTTCACAGCATAATATGTCCTCTTTAATGCACTTACAAAAGCAGGTACAGGTGATGAAACTTAAACTTAAAAAGTAGAGTTTAAAATACTTCCTGCCATTGAAATTAAGGCTGTGACTTCTTAGAAACAAAACAGAATTCATGATTCTTGTAAAATGATGGCTGAGTGGTACACAGGTGATACAGTATCTCTGAATTTGGCTTTACCTTCCTACCTTGTTACTGTGAGCCTCACTGCACAAACATCGAGATTGGTTACAACGTTTTTTGACAGCAAACTGAATTTCACTGACTTTCACCTATAATAAAGTTAAATGAAACGCTCAGTTGAATGTCATTTTCACATGAAATCCCTCAGGGTAAAAGAGTGTACCGTTGTGAAATTAAACATCAAGAAATTGCATTAACGAAAGGTTTATTCTCGAGGTCTGAGTCCTGTTTCTGTCTCACATCAAAGAATGTCAAGGCTTTATAAAAGAGTGAAATACCAAAACAGAGTTGAGTGTGCCTGAATATGGAGACTGACGAGCGGTGTGTCTTTGTTCAGAGACCTTCATTTCAGCTTCGGGAGAAACAAGACCATTATATGAAATTGAATTGCGCCTACAATATATTCAGAAGCTACATGTATCATTTCAGAAGCACATTATGTTTCTTTGAAATAAGTTATAATACATCCTGCAGTCATACAAACCTGACATTTAAAAGAACGTCTACCATTACAGGTTGGCTGTACATCCAGTATTATGGTTGATTACAGAATTACTGCTGCATGGTACTGCCTTTGATTAGAAAAGCCGGGATATAAAAGCTCCATAATAATATCTAAAAACAGTTATCAAAAGGTTCCCTAATTGCAGCTGCTTTTCCATGCTAGTGGCTTTAAAGGATTATTTACAAATGTGCCTTCTCGTTTATTGTCAAGAGTTAGATAAGAAGATCAATATAAATCTGAAGTCTGTTATGTACTGATGCGAAACAAGAACATTATTAGTTAAGCGTAACATAAAAATCTTTAATATTTAATGTATTCATTATTATTATTATTATTATTAAGTATTTGCGGAGACGCAAGCTGTTTTCTACATGCTTCCAATCTTCATGCTAATCTAATCTAAACTAATCCCCTATTGGCTCTGGATCCAAAAGATCCAAAGACATACGTTTAGTATTGATCTTCTTATCTAACTATAACAAGAAGTGCATCACAAGTGTTCTCAAAACTGGCGTGCGTCATATTATTACTCAGTGGAAGTGAGCGTGTCATGTGCTTTGGGAGCTCCTCTCTGAATGCCAGTCAATTCCTTTTTTATTAAATATCTGAGCTGAGTGTTGACGTCATGATGTCAAACCAACATCTGTTAAAGCTGGTGCTTGACGTCCTCAGTCGACTACAGAGAAGTTGCAGCTGTGTTAGAGTTCCTGACAAACACACTCCTACTTTATACTGATGAAAGACCTGAAGACCTGAAGACCAAACCATGTGCAGCTCACACTTCTCTGCAAGCTCCTAAAGATGCCTGAAAAGCGTGAAGGTGAGTGTGTGTGGGTGAGTGTGTGTGTGTTTGTGTTTGAGATCAGGTCCTTGGAGATTTGCAGCCTCATTATGAGCATAATGTTTGGGAATACAAAAAAAAGATGTAATTGAATAGCACGTTGATAAATATTAAACTTTCCAATCCACAGTATTTTGAATCAACTTCCAATTTCCTGTGAAGATGTCTGTCATTAAATAGTTTGAATATTCCCACGACTGATGGTCCACCAAGTTATATTTTATAACTTTATATCGCTGGTTTGTCGGTAGGACCATATGCATTGATGTTTTTTAAGTCATACTTCAAAATGCACTTACCATACCATTCTTATATTAGTTTTTAAAGATGAAGACATTGCCAGCAGCCAATTTTATTCGCTTAATTTAAAGACCGCAGCAAAAGGGAAACTCATCTGCCAACCAGCACCTCTTAAGTCTTCATCTTCACATTGAAGGTTGTTGGGGTGAGCCCAGTTATTACATTACATTACATTTAGCTGACGCTTTTATCCAAAGCGACTTACAATAAGTGAATTCGACCAAGAAGATACGAACTTGAAGAAAACAGAATCATATAAGTACATTAGGTTTCATAGAGCCAAACAATTTCAAGTGATACTCAACTGGCTTTAGATAATATGTTAGTATATAAGTGCTTAGTTAGTATATAAGTTATTATTATTTTGTTTTTTTAATTAGTTTTTTTCTCATTTTATTGCTCGAAGTGGAGTCGAAAGGGATGAGTTTTCAGTCTGCGCCGGAAGATGTGTAAGCTTTCTGCTGTCCTGATGTCCATGGGGAGCTCATTCCAACATTTTGGAGCCAGGATAGCAAACCAACGTGTTTTTGCTGATGGTAACTTGGGTCCCCCTCGCAGTGCGGGTGCAGCGAGCCGTTTGGCTGATGCAGAGCGGAGTGCACGTGCTAGGGTGTACAGTTTAACCATGTCCTGGATGTAGGAAGGGCCAGAACCATTCACAGCATGGTACACAAGTACCAGTGTCTTGAAGTGGATTCTAGCAGTTACTGGAAGCCAGTGAAGTGAGCGGAGGAGCGGCGTGCTGTGGGAAAATGTAGGAAGGTTGAAGACCAGACGAGCTGCTGCATTCTGGATGAGCTGCAGAGGTCGGATGGCACATGCAGGTAGACCAGCCAGGAGGGAGTTGCAGTAGTCAAGGCATGAGATGACGAGAGCCTGGACCAGAAGCTGCGTCGCTTTCTGGGTCAGGAGGGACGTATCCTCCTGATGTTGTAAAGAGTGTATCTGCAGCAGAGGGTTGTAGCAGCGATGTTTGCAGTGAAGGACAGGTTGTTATCTAGGGTCACACCCAGATTCCTTGCAGTCTGAGTCGGGGAAACAACAGAGGGGCCGATGTTGATTGTTAGGTCAAGAGTGGGACAATCTTTTCCCGGAAGAAGCTAGTTATGTCAAGCTTTGTTTACATCAAAGGTTTTGCACTGATATATAAAATAAAATATACATGAAGTGGAGAGTAGTACACCATAATGTACACACACGCCATCCACACAACTTCAGAAGAGAATATCTGACTTTTTACACAGATGATAAATTGCAGCTCAGACGACACATCTAAGTGGAAGAAGATTTAAAATCATCTAACAGACTTTCAGATGTCACTGTAAATCTACAATGTTGCAAGTTAATCATGAAGAGCATCAATTATTCTATGTATTGTCAAAGAATATAGATGCACATGTAAATATGAACGTATAAATAATAAATATGTTTATGATAAAGGAGAGGAATACTTTAAAAGGGAGCACATGTTTTCCTCTATGTGTTTATATGAAATAAACATCTGAGAATGGGAAGGAGTGCGTGCGTGTGTGTGTGTGTGTGTGTGTGTGTGTGTGTGTGTGTGTGTGTTGTGTGTGTGTGTGTGTGTGTGTGTGTGTGTGTGTGTTTGACAGATCGGCTATGTGCGAGGTCAGGTTTTTCCACACAATACGGTCTGGTATCATTATCTATTTCCTTCTTTATTTCTCTGCCAACCGTGCATACCCTTTCAATCAAGAATGAGGGAGGGAACGGAAACAGAGAGCGAAAGATTGAAAGAGGAAAAGAGAAAGTGAGGGAGTTGTTGAGGCCGGAGTAGAGTGAAAGCCTCATAACATGTTAAGGTAACAGAAGAAAAAGATAGATGTGAAAGGAGATAGGAGCGTCATGTTAGAGAAGAACAGCAGCAGAGATGTCAAAAAGAGAAAATCTTGAATCAAAAGGCGCTTCCACACCGGAGTACTTTTCCCTTTTAGTTCCGATAGTTCCTGGGATTTTGCGTTCACACCAAAAAGAGAACTTAGTTCAAAGAAGTTTTCCCCCCTTTTCAGTCCCTGCTAGAGAGGTGGTACTATCCTGGGGAGAAAAAAGTACCAATTTCTGATTGGCTGGGCGAATTGCAAACCACGCCCCGTAAAACTCTGAAAAGTTTTGTGAAGCCGCCATTGTATTTGCTGGCATCAGCAGCTTCTACTGAAGCCAGTCCCCAACTCCGGGGACTTCCGGCCGGGGACTTCGGGTGGCAGTATACGTCGTGAAGTTGTTTGCGGCCTGCCAGTAAACCCAAAGCAGAAGAAGAAGTGACGTCAGAGGCTTCATTTGCGTAATCTTCCCTCAGGGACTTATTCCGGTGTGAACGCGATCTGCTCTTTAGTTCCATGGGGGAACTAAGTGCTGGGAACTAAGTGCTGGGAACTAAGTGCTGGGAACTAAGGACGGCAAAGTACTTGGTGTGAAAGCGGCTAAAGTGACTACAGGAGGAGTGAGATCAGCAGGTTCTCCTGGATGAGGAGGGCTAGAAGAGGCTGCGATGAGGAGATAAAGATCGAGCTTAGCTATAAATATAATTTCTCCATCTAGGAACGGCCTGGTAGATCTGAACATCAGAAATAAAACAAGAGAGACAAAGAAGAAGAGCGATATTAAAACAGAGATGACAAGCTGGGAGGACAGAGGGAGCACAGTCACTCTCTTCTTTCCTTTCAGTCTCTTGTTGGAGTCATTGATCATGTTTTTATTCTAATCAATGCCTACAGTATTCTCGCAGTGCATGGTAAAGTTTGCTACTTATTCTCACACTTTCAAACTTACATGATACGAGAGGGAGGTTTGACTGAAACAAGTTAGAGGAGAGAAAAAGGCAAGATGAGAGAAAGGGGGGAGGGAGTGAGGAAGAGGGATGGAGCCAGGACGCCTCCTTGCCAACGGTCTATTAGTTAATCCTTGTGTTTATCCAGTGGAGTGCAGTATCTTACCTGATGATGGCAGCGATAAAAAATACGGTTTTATTTCTAAGCAACTACTTGACCAAACAGAGCCGGGGCCAAGGACACGCGCTGCACGGGCCAGCTTTCTCTGCACACTTCTGAGAGGTTTCTTACTCCATCACAACACAGATCAACAACACTAATAGTCGTGCTTTGTACTTCTTGGATTCACCTCAGAAAGTTCAAGGAGCGGGAAGGAATCCAACGTCTAGATTAAAGAAGCTTTAAAAGAGGCGCATCTGTGTTGACACAAAGGCATGAACATGGGCTGAAGGTTTTTTTTTCATTAGGGGCGCATGTGTGAGGCAATATAAAGAACAATGTTGAACATTTAAGCATGTCAAAACAGTAGAGGCACACATAAACTAATATGAACCTGAACATTTGCAAAATATGGCCCCTTTAAGATTACTCTGAACTCCAAAAAACAAATCTTTGGAGGCCGACTCAATCAGACAGAAGACAAGGAATGGTTTTCTGTCCAGACAACAAGAACAAATGGTTGGTTCTTTGGAGCATTGGTGCCTATCTACAATTGGAAATAAGACAGTGGTGTATCATACAGTACCCTAGGCAATGATGGGCTGAAAATATATATTTTATTGAATCCCGTTCATTTTTTATTTAACATGAAAGGTCTATTATTTAGATATGTCAATATACAATGCTTTCTTCTTTTGATTTGACAGTGTAGATAAAGCCAGCATGTTACATTGGGGAGCCATCATGCGCCATGCAATACTTGAAACAAGCTATAATTAGTATAACATGTTCAAGGCTGTTTAAAGGGGACCTATCATGCAAAATGCACTTTTTGATGTCTTTTATACATAAATATGTGTCCCCGGTGTGTCAGGGAACTCATGCAGCGTCAGAAAATAAAACCCTCTCTTTTCCTCCGTAACCAAATCTCTAAAAACGGGGCTACAACGGAGCTGATCCAGATTTGCGTCCGATATGACGTAATATCGGAAATGTAGGCTGGCTTTACACCCACGGCCCTATCAGAAAGATGCTATCAGAAACAATGCCCGACTGTTTTGGACGTAATATGGTCGGTGTTCACATTAGCATCGCTAACACTCAGAGCTAACCTGTACTGGAGAGCATGTGTGTGAAGAAGCAGGAAATAAAAAGGAACTCACCTTGTGGTATAACCGGCAAGAGAGAAAGCCTTTGAGCTCCAAACTGTTTCAGAAATAATCCTTGATAATCCATGATATGGCGTTTCATCACCGCAGTATTTAGTTTAGACAGTAGCTGCCGGGTCCCGCATGAGCTCAGCCCCCTCCTTTTTTTTTCAATTATTATTTTTTAAAGCTTTATACCCCAAATCATCACTTTTGAAACAGGAAGTGAAATAGAGGGATATGAGGCATGGCTAGAATGGGTGATCTGTTTGGTATTTTGAGCAAAACACTTCATAGACATGTTTTTTATATATTTTTATATATCTGAGACCTATGCTATTGCCTAAAAATAGCATGATAGGTGACCTTTAACACCTATCATGCTATTCACTGGCATAGCAGTGATCAGCAATAACTGAGTGATATTTACAGACAGGTGTTTGCCAGGACTGTTTTAGACACCAGATGTAATGAATTAGGAGTAGGCTTGGTCATAGACATGTTTTTTATATATTTTTATATATCTGAGACCTATGCTATTGCCTAAAAATAGCATGATAGGTCCACTTTAAGCAATAATTATAGTTATGGAAGGAACAGATGCAGGGAGGGTAATGGTAGGGAAGGAGGATATATGGATCCTCTGGATGATGCTCCAGTGATGAATGAGATTAGGAATATAACTCATTAGATGTCTTTGTTTTACAGCAAATGTGTACCCTCATCTTAATAAAACCTATACATTGAGTAGCAGAGAGGGATTCAACCCCTGGTGACATGTATGAGCATGTCTCCTCACCAGTAATATACCAGCGTAAGAAGCAGCCGTTTGTTTCTTTATTCATCAGCTCAAAGCCATATGATCGCAGCAAAGAGAGACCGAGAGAGAGAGATAGAGAAGTGTAGGAGAGAGAAAGAAAGAAAGAAAGAAAGAGCCGGACAGGAGCCAACTTTCCATGATGTGGGATGAACCGAGGATAGGTGACGGGTGCGAGAAGAGTCGGAAAGCTTTTAGTGTGTGTGTGTGTGTGTGTGTGTGTGTGTGTGTTGTGTGTGTGTGTGTGTTGTTCTCACTAACTAGACACAGACTGACGTACTGTAAAAGAAGGCCAACAACTAACAGGGTTCATGAAAACACAGGCTTAAAGGCTCTCAAACACACACAGAGTGACACACGAGTGACACACACACACACACACACACACACACACACACACACACACACCAATACATCAGATTCCGATCAGCACCCATCTCAGCACTAATACCAGTCCAATACTCCTGTTCTGAGTGCTGCTCAGCAGATGTCAGACGTGACAGAAAGAGAAAAGATACACATCTAAAAAGAGACAACAAAATGTATTCTGTATGAAATTAAAACAAACTGAACCAATAACTAAACATCAGATTACCAAAAATGTCACGACAGAAGGGGAGAGGGTTGAGCTCCATCTCTTTCTCCTTGAACTTTATATCAAACGCTTTTTATCATTTGATCTCGGAGAAATCAGAGTACACATAAACACAGTCTCAAACCTCTGAGCCAAAGGAATTATAGAAGCACAACTCTGCAGATGCTGTAGACCTGAAGTTATCTATTTTGCAATAAACCGTCTGCTGGTACATTTAGCAGATACACTTTCCTCCCTCTTCTATCTGTGGACTAAACAGTGCCATTTTTCCACTTAGCTGGGCAAGCAATATTTCGCATTATGACAGAGGGCCATGTACCTTTTGTGTCTGAGGAAATCCACCGGGTTTAGTGGACAGCTTTATTTACTGCCACTTAAATATGAGCTATAGCAGCATGTGATGAAGGCTCATTACTCAGAACAATGCACAGAGTTCAATGTCTGTGCAGTTTAATTGAGCTCGGTTCAGCCAAGACAACAATATAGTTTGTTTGGAATCTATCTCTTTCCTTTCGTCTGTATTTTGGCAAACAAGGCATATTTTAAAAGATAGTTTGGAAAGCATGTTTACTTGCTTGATATTTATAGATTTATTTTAAAATTGGGTGCACTTCGTTAAGGTTTATTACTTGTGTAGCTTCCACAGTTTAGAAGCAAACTAAAGGTCTGTTCTGTTTTATTACGTTTGATTTGTGTTATTGAATATACTCTAAAATACAGAGTGCCTTTAAGCAGAAACAGGGGGAGTTTAAGATACTGAAGATATGACATTTTAAAACCGTATCCGTCAGAGCAATATTTAATTAAAGATGACCTTTCCTACATGTTTGCAGGGGATTTGATGATTTACAAATGTTTCTAGAATCCTTTTGAGGCTTAAGTAAATTCTCTTGTTGAGTCGTCTTCAACAAACTGTTGCATTCTGGGAAGTGAAGCCACCAGACTTAGATAAGGAAAAATGTGGAATAAATACATGTTTTATCCCTTTTTCTGTTGCATCGATTCAATCCCAAATTGGTGGTGTACTTTTTTACAGTCTGACTGTTTGAGACGGCGCCCCCTGCCAGATTAAAACCAGGGATGTTGCAGTTCATAGTTGGTAACCCTCTACATTTTAATTGCCTCACACATTGACTTGACAAATAAAAATAATTCTGAAGGTACTTCCCTTAAATTGGAGAGGTTAAACTGAGGCTCTTTTTCAATCTAAATCGATCACTTTTAATGTATTTAGCATTTATTAGGCATTTCAAGACATTGTACCCCTTTTAATTGTATAATTAAAAAAATACAAACCACTACCAGTTTGAAATAACCTATTTCTCTAACATAAAGAGCAACATCGGATAGAAAGCACAAAACATGTCATTAACTGTGTGCTGCATAATTTTGAAAAAATAACTAAATAGGATTATTTTCACTAAATTGCAATAATATGATTCATGATATTGGAGAGGATAGCCCTCCATTCCAACAATACTTCATTCAAAAACAGTATTTTTACAATGATATAGCCTTTAAAGGTCCCCTATTATTTGGTTTTTCATCAATATATTATAGTCTCAGATATATACAAACATGTCTCTGATTGGCTGAAACACGAAACAGATCATTGCAGCATCCCATAATCCCCTCCGTTTCAGCCCTGTTTCAAAAGTGCTGATTCTCTGTCTGTTACTTTAGATGAAAATAAGGAGCCCCTCCCCACGCCCCTCTGAGAGACATTTGGTTAAAAAGACACAATGGTGCTCTAGGAGGAGATTCAGGGGATACGGTGGGGGGGGGTTACCTTGGTTGGTGATTGGCTAATGGTTACCAAGCCAAAAACACGTTATGACATCATAAAGTGGCCAAAATCTGATCAGCTCATTTTCAGACAGGTTTTTATATAAATGGATCAGGACAAAAAGTGAGAGAATCTTTGTTCCTGAAACTTTCAGAGTCTCTTTACACAGAGGGGACAAGTAGAATTTGCATAATAGGTGACCTTTAAAGTATATTGCCCTAGACTTTTTTGTGATTTCTGTAACATTTTTTGCTTTTACAGTCCTAGTGCTGAGCAAAAGCAGAAGATGATGAGAGGTGCACACACACTGAGGGGCTGTGGGTGGAGGGGTGAGGGATGAGGTGTTGAAATGCTTCGGGTGGAGTAGAGTCAGCTCATTAGACCGACAGATGGCTGACTGGTTCCCTTCGCACCGAGACAGGGCAACTCGTCTGGAGACAGGCTGACTAAGCGCGGCTTACGCCATTAAAAGTGTTTCTCTTCTGAAATACTGTAAACGTGTTGCTTATTGCATTTTCGAGTGCCGAGTGTGCGTTCATAAATATGCATATTTTTGGTTATTGTACACTTTTTCCAAGCAGCTGTCAAGTGTGTCAACGCACACATCTCCCACACGTTGCCATCTGTTCTTCTGCAGAAAAGGCATATTCATTTTAAAGGTTAAATTGTTTTCTGATCCGTTGGTTTTTAATGTCTTTTCAGAGGTCTAGAAGATGTGAATATTGAAAGGAGAAAGGGGTGTCTGTGGGTAAAGGTCAAATTTATCAGTCATCAGAAACACAAACAAAAGAAGCCTGTTTGAAGCTTGATCTAGGAGGAATCTCCATGAATAAGAAGGTGGAGTGAGTAGCTTTTAAATGTCACTGAACTGTTTGATGCACTACATTTCAATTGTTAGTCGATCAGTGTGACCTGCACTGTGACGTCTTGTTGCTGCAATGTTAAGCAAATTAAGTTTGGGAATGATTCATTCACAACTAGCTGCTGTTACTGTGGCTGGCAGCATAAAACACACCATTAGCTCCAGAAGGATTGAGCCAGGGAAGCTGCTTTATGGGTTTTTCATTTCATTTCATTTGAATTAGAAACCATAAGGAGCGCAATTGAAGATTTTCCATGCCAACATTTTTAATTTGCTAAGATGATGGATGTTATGTCAATACACGTTTTCTTAATAACCCTCTCATAATGTTTTTGTGTTTTTACGTTGACTCTAACCTCTCTCTGTTTTGTTTTTGATTATGAAAAAGGTGTGTTTAAGTATCAATGAGATCAAGCACAAATGATAGTAGCAAAGTTAATAATACACTCTATATTTAAAACATTGGTTCATGCAAATGGTTGTTGTATACGATCGATTTAGACCACAGCCAAATAAAAGAAATAAATGGATTGCACTATAGGCAGATTGGATTTTTCAGGGGCCACTACACTCAATCCCACATTTTGATATTTGCAAAACAAAAAGTATTAATTTGTTCATAAATGTAAGAAAATATAGAGAGGCGAAGTCCCGCCCATTACTTCCGACCCATGGGACCTTATTTCGGAAAAATTATGTATTGAAGTCAATGGGGAGAGAAAGATTATCTTTCGATCCCGTTTGAATTGTGCCACGAATTACACATATGATGTTTGTCAATCTTAAAAAATAATTTCCATGTAAAAAAAGTCACAGTTTGTCGTAAAACTGTTGAAATATAAGACTATGAAAAATACGCAACTAGAAAGACTACAAATCCCAGAATCCCGGTCCCGCATGCTGGCTCTTACGGAACCGACTAACTCCCCTTTGTGTATGTACAGCTCTCAACATGCCCAGACTTGGTAGTGATTTTCACCTCTTTTAATACTTTTCGCCTCATTCTGAAAGAAAGAAGTGAAATGTGCCAACGTGACGGCCGTCTTGGTGTGTGGTGCGAGACGGGAGTTGTAGTTCATTGAGCGGTTTCACACAAAAAAAAGTGTTACTTCACAGTTTTATTTTTTTGACTGCTAAATGATCTTTTAATTGACAAACATCATGTGTGTAATTCGTGGCACAATTCAAACGGGATCGAAAGATAATCTTTCTCTCCCCATTGACTTCAATACATA
This sequence comes from Dissostichus eleginoides, assembly GCA_031216635.1. Lineage (NCBI taxonomy): Eukaryota > Metazoa > Chordata > Actinopteri > Perciformes > Nototheniidae > Dissostichus > Dissostichus eleginoides. The sequence continues at coordinate 24,672,910 of CM062278.1, forward strand.
CTTTTTCCGAAATAAGGTCCCATGGAGCTCCCCCAGAAAGGGAGGGACTTCGCCTCTATATTAAGTTTAATAATGTTGTCGCAGGCTGCAATGCTGGGCATAATAATAAACATTACTAGTAGCAATAGCCTTCATATGAGATGTTAAGGGAACATCTTTATATTGTAGTGCGTACCAAAAGTCTACACATAAGCCAGTCCGTTTATAGCCGATATATATTATATTATTTAATTATACACATTTTAAATGAGGACTACATTAAATACTGCCTATATATATTTAAGAGTAGTTTTTAAATGAAGGCAGTTGATGCTTTTTACCCCTTAGTGGCAAGGAGGCTCTAGGAATGTTTCCTCTGCCTTTGCATAGATCCGGCTCTGAATTTGATGGATGAACTCTTGTGAAGGCAGAGTTATGATGCTTCAAAACACCCTGAAGAGAAGAGGAGACTTAATAAGTAGGGAGAAAAATGGAAGAAGAGAAAGACAGAGCTATAAGACGGCCAAGAAAAGGAGAGATTCCCCCACATTTCCAGTCTGGTGGAAATAGGGCACAGTCAGCCTGCGGGCTAGAAAGAAATCAGCTTCATCTCCTGGTATTGCCCCCCTTTTCTTTCTCTCTTTTTCCTCTATTTGTTCTGGTGAAACACAAAGCTACAAAGAGAGCTATATGAGATTGAGAGAGCTAAAGAAACAATATCAAAATGTATTTTTTTCCCTTTGGGATAAGAGCAAACAAACACTTCAAAGATGTCGTTAAGGGAAGCTTATAGTCATAATATAACAGTTTTTTATATGATATTTCTTCTTCAATTAAGACATGGAAAGGAAATCAACTCTCTCTTGAATGCATCCTCCATTGACCAGGCTTCTATCATGGATTCATGCAGCAGTTTTATGATTCAGTTCAAATGTACTGGTCATTTACTGTAAGACCAGTAAGCATACAACAAAATGTAACACGTTACTTGGTCCAAATGTCATTCACAGCTATACCTTATAACAACATTTATAAAAACAGCCAACATGTCATTCAGTCCGGCAGTGGCTCAGTCAGTAGGGGCTTGGACTGTGAGCTGTAGGGTCACCGGTTCAAGTCCCCAACCAGACCTAAATATGGAGTGACTGCTACTTGGAGAGGTCCCAGTTCACCTCCTGCCCTGCTGTGGTGCCCTTGAGCAAGGCACCGGACACCCTCTTTCCCCCCTCACTCCCATTGCTCACCGGGCGCTGTGCAATAGCTGCCCACTGCTCCTAGTACTAGACTCCTGGTAGTAGGATGGGTTAAAAGCAGAGAACACATTTCACTGTGTGTGCTCTGCATGTGAGACCATTAAAGAGGGTTTCATCCCTCCCAATTCTATTCAATTGCATGTCATGTTTTCTTTCTACCTTGTGTTTTTTAATTAATGTTTTTTTAATAACAACATTGGTGTACTGCATTCTAACTATACAGTATAGATTTGAGTCCTTATGCTTTAGTAAAATCTCAAAAGCATCCAAACACTTTGGTCAGTTTTCTTTAACAAAGAATGTGAGATTCGGCTTTTCTTCATATAACTTCCTGAACTTGAAATGAAGCCAACCAGGCTTCAAAATCAAATAAAAAAGGACTTTCAAATAGGATGGATGACGAATGCAAAAACGGTCAGAGAACCAAGCGACTCAGATAAGATCAAAGAATAAAGGACCGTAAGCTTTAAGAATATTAAAAAAGCACATTTCTTTGAAATACATTTTAGAAGTTATTCTCGTCTGACTTGAAAATAGAGTGGAGAAGCTCATGAGGACGAGAGCTGGAGGGATCAGTGCAGCAGTGGCCATTAGTGGAGAGAGTGGCAGACAGAAGAAGAATGATGTGTAATTGGAGGAGAATATAACCCTCTGCTTTGTGAGTACGCATGCTGGACTCTGTTTGGACTCCATATGTCTTCGTTTCTAATGGTTAGTCGGTGAAATACAGTCTGGCAGGTCGAGCTGGCTGCGTGACTCTGTTCTGCAGAGGACCATCAGTGTTTGCACCAACAGGTAAAATACAAGTGTTTCTCAACTAAGTCCAATTAGCTGGAACACTCACTGTAACAGGGCATTAAACAAAACGCAGTGTTTGCAGATGCAGGTGATAAGAGACAGTATTTCCAAGCTTTTCACACATGAATTGCAATGTAATTGATCAAGTAAGCATTAAGCACAACTGTGCAGGGGCCGTTGTAATTATTATTATTATTATTATTAGTGAATAGAATCAAATGAAAACAATATCATAAAACATAATTGAAAACAGGAATAACAGTGGAAAGCGTGCAGTCGGAGCCAGCGTTTTAACGAGCAGCAGAAATGCCGACATTCCAAAAGCGAGGAAAAGATGGAATGTCGGGAATGTCCTAATCAGCCGCGCCGATGGCCTCCAGATAAGACGGATAATCAGCGATAGGGACAAATGGCTGTTTGCTGATGGAGGGAGATGGGAGAAACGTGTGCCCCAATGACACCCAGATCAAAGCCCTCAGACTGACGTTTGATGTCTGATTGGAGGGGAAATTGTGGCCAATCTAATGTGTGAGTGTTTGTGTATAATGTGTGTAACATTTTTGTTTAAGATTGAAGCCGTGTATCAATTAGATGTGCAAAATGTGTCAGTGAACACCCAGCATCTGTTTCGATCCCCTCTCTGTGTGCGGTGAGGACATCTGTGTGTTCTTTGGTATTGATTTGATATATTAAGCTGTTCATCATGATCGGTTGGTCTGAGTCTTGTAAAATCACTTGGTGTCTCACACTTCTGAGGCTATCTGGCCAATCAAAAACAAATTACTCTTAAGCTGAAATATTTCTTGCAGCTACAATCAAGTTTGACAGAAGAAAAGTTAAATTAAAAACATAAATGTAGCAGCGTGCTGGGGTTTTAGTGCCAGAAACTGGAAATCAAAGTGAGGGCTTTTTGATGGTTTGGAGCTGATATGCACTAAAGTAATAAAGTCATCCATCATGGATGAGAAATACTGGGAAAGTTCACAGCTTTCTCCTTCAATATATACAACTGTTAGTGGATTCACACACTAACTAGAAGTGGAAGGAACAGGTGTATGATCCCATGAAGACATTTTAAAGAAGTACTTTAATATTTCCGACTGCATTCGCTTTTCATTCATTGTCTAGCTCACATGTGTCAAACTCAAGGCCGGGGGCCAAATCAGGCCCTTGGTGGATTTAATTTCGGCCGCAGAATAATTTCTAATTACTATTAGATCTGGCCCGCCGGTATATTGCACGCACACCTTCACTCAAACCTGAGGGTTTCCTCAGCTCAGAGCCTGACCCCAAACATTGATGAACTTGCACCCAACATGAGAGGCCAAGTATCTGGCTTGAACTAGCATCACAGAGATAGAGCCATAAGAAATGAATGCAACTGATTATTTAATGTTTAATGTGGTTTTTATAGGCAATAATTTAAGCTTTGTTAGTTCCAGGTTAAATATGTGCAATAAGTTCATTTCAATAAGTCTTGCAATAAACATTGAACCAGTCCGGCCCTCGACTAGTACCGATTTTTTAATTTTGCCCCACTGTGTATTTGAGTTTGACACCCCTGGTCTAACTCAATGATTTGAGAGGGGGGGGGGGGGCATGTGGTGCCTGTTGTTCGTTACCCAATATGACTTTGCTCATGATCTGAATAGAAGACAGCCGGCCTGGAGGTTTATATTGTGGGCTACTTGAAGTTTTGGTTTATTTGTTTCCATTCATTTAAACAGTTGTAATATAACTAACTAATTGGTAGTGTACAGTTTATAGTTGGTGGTAAGCTAACATTAACACTCATTTGGTTATTGCCACCACAAAATAAATCCAGCAAACTTCCACAAACACTGTCTGTCTTCAATAAAACAAATGAGTGTGGTGCACCTGATCAGGGCCCTGGGCCGTATACATTGAATTATTCATGTATCCCTAATTTAGTAAGAATAGATACAATACACATTAACAGACTGAAAACAACTTGAGGGGATTTTTTCAAACTAGCAGATACTTCGTCATTATGTCAAAACTTCCCTGGCTGTACAAAGAAAAACCTGCATTTCCCCCCCTTTAGGATGCTCAAAGTGAGCCCAAAATCCTGTACTGTTTCAGGTGTTTCTCGCCAAGAAGCCTCTGATAAGCCGGGGACGATGAAGCTTTAGAAAACTGTGGAGATTGACGGACAAAATCACCTTTTTTTTCTCGACCACAGAGAGAACTGTGGCTCTGAACTTCTCACTACTGTCTGCTTGTGACGATCTGACTGTAAAGGAGAACAGAGCCCAACAGAAGGCTGTGATTGAACCCTTTAAAGGGCTGCTGGGTGATCTGCTTTGCTTTGATTGGTGTCTACCCCCCAATATCTTGCCACACACACACATGGATGCACAAGCCTCCCATCCACGACCACAGGGTTCTGTCAAAGCCCAAACATTATACCAGCTGATTAAACGCCAATTCTCATCAAGAGAAACCTGCGAGGCTCTTCCTCGCCCTGATTAACACTAACTACACACTGCAATGCCTTCAGGATGTTTTTCCATCAATTACTTGTCTGGCTGTTTCTATTTATCTGCCTTTTAACTTCTCCGTTGTATTGCTTCTTTGATTGTTACAGTACATCTCCTGTCAATCTTCTTTCTTTTTCCTTTGGAAAGATTGAATCCACCAATAGGGCTGTCAGACCGAGCCACATAGAGATTGGCAGGGTTTCTTTGTACACAGTTTTTACATTAAATTAAAACAACAAGACCAGTTGGAAACAAAAAGGAAGAGAGAAGCCATTGATGGTTTGATGAATAGTTCACAGAATCAGTTTAGTCAGGAGTCGTCATGGAAGAGCTCAGTGTTTCGAGACAGAAAATGGCAATCAGTCCATAAATCAACTGGACACAAGGTTAACGATCAGACAGACTGTAGTCCAGCAGCTATGTGATTCAGCATATGTGGTTTGATGACTTATTTGACTCAAAGTAGTCAAAAGTACACTGTTTTAAATCCAGCATTGTCTCAGTTTTCTATATTTCACCTGATTCAAACGTAACTCTAACTCAAAGTCTCAACATTAAAGCTCTGTTCAGACTCTTTCTCTTTTACAATACTTTTTGAGTATTATTTAAAGATGAAAAAAACAACCTATGTACTACATATTGCTTTATCTTCACCAGACACTGTTGCTGGCGGTCTTCAGAAACACACTCTGCTGCACACAGGAGCCTTGAAGAGGCTTGCGACCACATGCCTTTACACTCTGTGACTCAAGCTTTGCCCAGCTGTTGCACATTGACAAGACTAAGGCCAGCAGTGTGTGTGTGTGTGTGTGTGTGTGTGTGTGTGTGTGTGTGTGTTGTGTGGTTTGTGTGTGTGTGTGTCCAGGACTGCTAGCTATTTCCTGAGCTGTCTGTTGTGATAGTGCAGCTGCTCTTCTCTGTGCTTCCATACAGTATAATAGAAAAGACTGACATTTAGATACTGACTCCTGTGTGGCAGACATGCTTTCTGGAGTGTGTGTATTTATGTGGGGATAATAAGGGATTATGTGTTGCTCTAATGTACAATGTCTAATGTTTCTCTGTGTGTGTGAGAAACATTTTATATGATCGTGTGCAGTAACCACAGATGAACACGGGTTGGTCTCCATCCTCTCTTATCTAGTAGATATTATCATGGTGTAGTATTGCACAACTGAGGGCAATGCCTCACAGTCAAAAGTACATTTAATCATTTAGCTATTGAATAAAAAAAATAGTTATAAAAGCTTCAAAGTGATATCTAAGTCTTAAGAATGTTTCATTTGATTTTCCATCTTCAAAGCAACTATTGCAGTACAATATCTCTACAATATGACACACTAAGGTTTGGCAAGGTGTGAGTTAAGTTTGTGTAAAGAACCACGACATGGGACTACAGACTTACTACATACAGGTGACATTTTGCAGAACTTGAATTGGGGATTTCACTATTTCTGACAAGACACTGTTTACGTAAAGGCAGCGTTTCCGCCAGGGGGGCGTCTTGCCGTCATTTGACTCGAGCCGAGGGCGTCCAAAAAAATAAATAATTAGAGAGAAGATCGAGTTTTTATCGCTTGAAATGACGAAAAGGAAAAAGGACAAGGACATCCCTCTGTTGGAGGGGCAAAGGAGTCTGGTGGGATTCTTTTCGCTGCCAGCAAAGCGTGTTCCTGTGACGGGAAGTGTACTGCCGACGAGCCTTGACAGGGGGTGCTAGTGGAGCACGCGCGTGAACTGCGAGCGCCGGAGCCTCGCAGCGGCGAAACTGAGGCTCCGTGGTAAACTGTGGTAAAATGAAGAGCCGTTTAGGAGCCGAACGAGCCGGCTCTTCTTAGTGAGCCGAGCCAAATGATCCGGCTCACCGGAATTCCCATCACTAATACGTAAAGAGATAGTATCTATAACTTAAGGGACGGCTCAATTCAAAATTCCAGTCACGTCACACGTGTGTGTTGAGCTGATGAAGACAATCAGAAGAAGAAGAAGAACATTGTCACTGTGTCCATGTGGGATGTGTGTTTACGCATGTGGGCAGATCTTCTCTGTGTGTGTTTGTGTATGGAAGTGCGAGTAAGGGATGATTTGATCTTGTGTTGAAGTGTATAAAGAGATTTTCCATCCATTAGTGTGGACGCACTCCCACGCACACGCGCACACGCACGCGCACACACACACACACACACACTCTCACACACACACACACACACACACACACACACACACACACTCTTGAGAAAGCGTAAGGACCGCCTGATAACTCTACTTTGTCACACGTTGGACTGGTGTTCTGTCTGTGAATTGACCAACAACACAAAGCAGTGTAAGGTACTCACCTACTCATCGCACAGCAGGGAACCCACAGCAGGGAACCCACAGCAGGGAACCCACATGGAGAACGAACAGCAACAGAGAGAGAAAGAAAACAGAAGAGAAGAAGGAATTAGTTCGACATAACAGCAGTAACATGTCACCTACACATTCATACAGGTACAGAGTTGTGTTTGAGGGCATCTTCCTGTCAGATTTAGGACTTTGCTGGTTCTGCTGTTCTAACTTTCCCTGCATTTCCCCATGTGGATAAATAAAGTTCCATCTTAACCGCTACGTCCATGGTTTAATCACTTTCCACAAGATAAAAAAACCCACAAAACAAACTCTCTGGAGCTGATCTACACAACCAATTATGACCGTTAGCAGAGCATTCAAATATGTAACACTGTTCCTGTTGCATGACACTGTAAGCCCTTGCATCATGAGCTCCGTTAATGCATTTCAGAGCTGCTCCCACTCATAATGACTAATGCATGAGTGTGTTTTTCATCCGATTACCACACCATTTGCAGTAAAATGGGATGATTAGTTATTACTGAAAATGACTCATTTTACAAACTGTACTCATTACTGGTTATTTGTTTGATTCACCGTCCACTAACTGAAGCTCAGATGCATAAAAAACATCAAATCAAATCCCAAATAAAAATGTGGTAATACAGTATAAGCGTATTTTTCAGTTTCCGATAGATGATGGCAAGGAAAGGCAAACTGATCGGAAACGTAAAGTACAGCCATGATAGAGAGAGAGAGAAATAATAAAGATTTTTAAACTTTTTTCCAGTTTTTTGCACCAAACATAATTTCCTTATTTCTTTAAAGCTAGAGTTTGCTTATATGAACACAGATTCCTCTTGGTGTTGTATTGTTGATGTGACTTTTACTCCTGTTACAACCTCATTTCCCAGTTGAGCATCACCAGGGTTAACAGAGGTTATCCAGAAGTGCTGATGTCAGGATCACTGAAGCCAATAACTCAAAGAGAGCCGGACTGAACTCAGCTCAGTTGTTCGACACATGCCTACAATTGAATTACAGCTTGTAAACAAACTCAAGGATTCCTACACATACTTTGTTTATTGGAAAGAGTTTTAGTTACTGCTGTTATGTTTAGCTTTCCAGGAATGAGGCGATGTCAGATGTCAACATCTCGAATTACCCATAAGCCTCCACATTTTAAGAATGAGAAAAAAGGAGGTTATGGGTTCAGAAAAAAAATGTTTGTGCCTCTTGAGTTCCGACTTTATTCGCCAAATGAAACAAATCAAAAGAAAACACACTGAAAAAACCACTTCAGTTAATGACCAAGACTCTAGCTCCATGTTTCAAATTGTTGGAGTAACTACAGGTCGTTCTGGAAAAGAATGTCAGTAAAATTCCTAAAATGTAAAGCAAATGTAATCACCATCTCCCTGAAGGCGACTAATCTACAGAGTAATGTTTAATCACGGCTGTATGATGTGACTGAGAGCAGCCTGCTGCCTTGTTGCGGAAAAGAGCGCTACGTAATGGAATATTAGCGGGTCTCGTGCCTGGCTTACTACTGTAGCTGTGTTTCATCTCTTGTTGGAACACACACACGCGCACACCCACATGCACACACACACAGTAGTGATGTCTGCGAGTTGCCTTTGGTGCACAGCATCACAGGCTGTGGTTAAAACTGCACTGTCTGGGTTACACACAATTTACACTTGTCTTCAAAGACACACAAAAACACAAACACGCATACACACCGATACCAAGTGGAGACTGTGGCCGTATACAAGTGTGTTTTACAGCCTCACAGTAGAGAGTCGTATATAAAGTCATATATAAATCTACAATTTGGATACAAGAGGGCTTTACAATCTGTTAAATCTGTTACGGAAAAAAGACAAGCAATAGTAAACAGAAATAAAAACAGCACAGACGCAAACCACAGTAAGCTGACGTCCAACTTTTTTGTGAATGCCGAGGTATATATTAGTGAATAAGAATTACGATTTTTACAGTAGGTGTCTGTGCGCTACTATAACCTTATACTGCATTTCAAATGTACGTATCAATTCAAGACCCTCCTGCATTGTGACTATCTGCACATCTTAGCATGGTTAAAACCCAAAGCTTCATTTAATTTGTACAATTGTGTCTTTCTATTCTATTTTATTGTATTTACTTGCACTATTTTATCTGTTTTATTGTGTTGCGCTTTTGGAGGAGCCTGGGACCTAAGATTTTCATCGACATAACTACACTGTAGCTATGTAAGAATGACAATAAAAGCCTTGAATCTTTAGAAAGTTGGCTTCTGGTGGACGCTTTTCCCTTTATACTGGCTAATTGAATTGAAACCATGTGAGAAGTTTAAAAGGGGAAATGTGTTTTTGTCGGAGCGGCTTATATGCGAAACATGGCAGTGAGCCTCAGGTAGAATCATCGTTTTTGTAAATGGTCACAAATAAGAAAGCCCCGGTTTATCTACATCAATGTGTTGTATGATATCAAACTCAGATGAACATTTGTTTTCAAAGAAAGAGTTACTGCAGCTGTTAGATTTGTAGTAGAGTAGAAGTACTTCAACATTGAATTAAAGTACAAGCCTTGGGTAAATGTGCTTAACTGCTTTCCACCACTGACAATGTGATTTATAGCCAGCACTGTTAAAACATGGTAGCTGCGCTCTTTGGCTCGCACATAGCTAATTGAAAACATGTCAAATGTAGCTTTCTGACCTTGCCTTAAAACATGATCCGTGAGCACTCTGTCACACACACATCATTTCAAACACACATGTGCATGCAGGCACAGCTAAAACATACACGTAAACATTACATTACAGAACTACAGCCTTAATAATCAACAATGACTCATCATGGAGCAATATTTGTCTTTTTTTTATAACGAAATTGGGCTTTGCTTGAAATGTTTTTAGTCGTCTGCGGTTTTGTTTTGCAAAAGAAACCGCCTTAATTCAACTCTTTGGACTACTTTTTTTTAGCATATGCATTACAGCAAATGTTACGGATGTTTCCGTGACTATTTCCATAGCTTGTGCCAGTTTGTTTTAAGCCTTCCTGAAGTACAAGGAGAAACTGAACCCCACATGTATGAATGAATGGTGAGGTAGTTTGGGGCCAAGAACGCAGACGGATAATGGAAGTGACTTCTATAGATAGTGAAGGTTAATAAACGTAGACGATAAACAGTGTCTGGTGGCAGTGGTGTGAATCCAGGTCAGCTGTGAATTCCTCAGTGATCACTGTAAGTCATTAAATGTGTCTGTGAGAGAAATAGAGAGTGAGAGATAGAACGAGAGCGTGTGTATGATGTCTGTTTATCTGTCTGTCAATGCGGTGTAAAGATCACACGAGGGTCTCTTTATCACAAATGTCAAACTATATTAAAAACACTGCTGTGTACGGCTTTCTTTGCTCCCATAGTATGTGAGTTTCCTGTTAGGAAAATGTAATAATCACCTGCTTGTATTCCCAGACTAACTGGCCACATCTCAGCAGCTGCTTTGGAGGAACTGTATCAGCGTGGCTGTAGAGTATCAGTCTCTTGCCACTCAGTGTGTGTAACAGGCAGAGAGTGGTGGTGTAAAGGATACACCTTCCCTTTTTAACTGGCCTACATTCCCTCCACACATGCACACACACACACACACACACACACAAACACACACACACACACACACACACACACACACACACACACACACACACACACACACACACACACACACACACACACACACACACACACACACACACACACACACACACACACACACACACACACACACACACACACACACAATGCTGTGTGCTGAGTAATGACCGGACGATCTCATGTGGTCTTTGCCCCTTGAACTTTCGTCTCCATGCAGGCTTAGAGCTCCTCTTCCCCGGGGCCCACACTGGTCGAGACTTCACACTGCAGGTCTGTGTGTGTGTGAGGGGTCTTTCTTTCTATATGGTTGAATGTTCATGTTCATTGGTGTGCGTGTGTGTGTGCTGGTTTCCCCTGCAGCATCTGGAACGTATTCCCACTTCACCACCGTTTATGGTAGAGCCATCACCGGCAGGATGCACGGACATCTATGGAGCTCACGGCCCCCAGCTCTCTGCGTTTAAGAGCCCCTGGAAGAGAGGCCCCGTCGGGGTAGCAGCCGGCCAGGCCGTGCCCCCACAGACTCACCCATTAACGGGCTCCCTGGCTGGGGTCGTGGCCCCCTTAATGGCTAGAAAGGCTGGAGGGGGGGGCTATACATTAGAGAGAAATACGACACGATGGAGCTAAGGGGCAGCCAGGTTAGAAGCCGGTCACTGAGCTCCGTGTTTTCTATATGCAGGTGTTCAGAGTCTGATGCAAAGTTGAGGCAAAGCAAGGTCTCTTTGTCAATGAGGCATACACTTTAAATGTATCTTTTGTACCCAATGTTTTGTCTGGGATTACAGTATATACTACCACCAATCAGTAAACAGGAGAAGAGGGGCTTAGTATAACCAATGAGGCCTGACAGAGTGGCAATAAAGCTTCATGTAAATGGACGTGGAGCTACTGTACATCCCTCCAGAAAAAGCCACACTTGTAGTCAAGTCAATATACTTGTTAGCACACAGTTAAGCACTTTTAAGGCACTTGTAATGTGGTGTAAACATCATAAGTCTTTGGTAATGGTTGCCATGGGAAAATGAAAAAGGCTTGATGCACTGGAACAGACTGCAGTCGATACACAGCCACTTAATCAGTTTGTTTAGTCAAACAGCAAGCGTCAACAATGGGAAATATTGCATATGACTACACTTACTGCTGCTTGCCATATGTTTCATCATGCTGCTGATCCCTTCTGTTCGGTGTGTGTGTGACTGACTCAGTTTCGCAGTGTGTGTTTTAACACTTGACGGGGGTTTCAGCAGGACAGGAATGTTCCACTGTGGGATCAGTAAAGTAGCTACTTCTATTTTACATCTAGGGCTAATTTTATACTGTCTCTACTGTAACCACAGCAGATTAGTTCAACTGTGGGCGGCTTGGGTGTAGGAAATTGAAGGGTCGCTGGTTCAAGTCCCTTTAAGAACCAAGTGCGGACTGAGGGCTGGTATCTGGAGAGGTGCCTGTTTGCCCACTCCTTATACTAAGATGGGTTAGATTTCCATTCTAATCATACTTATTTGAATATCACTACTATGGCTCAGGAGTATGTTGACTACTGATGAAAGATGGGAGGGTTATCTTTAGGCAGGCACTGAATCTGAGTGGCATAATTCTCGTAAAGAGCTATATAAAAGCCATAAAACTGCTTTTAGCCTGCCGTAATCCGATTTTAGAAATGTGTTTCTCTCCACAAAATGAGAGCAAGTTTGCCAAAAATAACATCACCTTTATAGAGCTGACAGTACATTCAAAAAACAGCTTATTAAAAGATGCCAATTTACAGTCTTTGAAGCAGTTTAGATTATGACTGGATGGACGGAGATGTTAAAATGATCAACCGCCGGAAACTATTTATAACAGCATGGATTTGTTTGTCTCAAAAGCCTGAAAACAGCAAGCGTTCAGAGCGATCAGGGTGTGACTGGGTTTATGTAAAACACAGACAACTAGACAACTTGAGGTTACTCTACTGTAGTATATTGATGAGAATATGTTTTGAAACAACCTGTATCCAGGGCACAGCGCTGAGGTTTGAGCTTTGTTATGGTTCTATTTCCAGTCTTTTACTCACTCCATTTCTAGCTGCGGTCTTCGCTGAACTCGAGGTAACCCTTCTGGCAAGTGGAGCGCTAAATGCAAAGCTTTGTCTTGTCAACAAGGCTGTTTGTTTGGACAGTTTCTGGAGATTGGGCTCATTAAACTTTAACGCCAGCAGTGAGGGAACGAGGGATTCTGCCAGGGAAGGAAGCCGTGCTGCAGTCAATTATTTAAGAGTAACTGATCTGACGAAAAGGCCTTCTTCCCACTCTGGTACACACTGTTCTGACCTTTGCGTCTTGTACGATATGTGAGCAAGTTCTTAATGATTGATTTAGGAAGACTGAAAAATCACAGCTCGTTTTTTTTCCAGAACAGAAATAACAAGAGATGACATGATGCCTTAAGCCCATTTAAGTCGCAGTGTGTTTATCGAAAAACATGTTGAAGTTGTTATTTGTCTTCATTACTCAATTACAGGAAATAACAAATAAACATGTTGTTGGCTCCTGTCTGTTAGTTCAGCCGCACAATGCATCATTCTGTCAGAATTCATCCAAATCAGGCCAATGCAACAAATAAATTATAACCAGATGAACCATCGTAGTGTAGCATTAGAGCTGCGGCTAATGGGATGTCAATAATTGTTCTGGTATATTATCATAGACCATTCCCTGGTTATGGATATAGATCAAAAGCCAGGGGATCACTTCCGTTACTCAGTAAGAATTCTTCCTGAACATCAATGACACCCCAAATATGACAAAAATGTGAAAAAAGGTGGCAGAGAGAACAAAAAAAAAGTAATTCAGTAGGATATATCTGGGAGCCATGAATGTCTGATACAATGTTAGTTTCTGTAGGTTTTGTAATACTTTACTGGTCAACTTTGACATGCTATTGGAGCTAGATATCATCCAGAGGATAACTGAAGTCAATAGGCTTTATCCTCTGGGAACCATGAATGTCTGAACAAAATGTCATGGCAATACATCCATTAAGTGTTGAGATATTTCAGTCTCCACCAAAGTGGGAGACAGACACAATCATCATTAAAACCACTCAGCCTACATGGCTTAAAGGTCGGTTGAAAGGAGTTGGATAACAGCTAATGTACCTGTACAAAATGTACAACAAAGCACAGGTATATTCTGGGATATCAAGGGTTACCTGGCTACTGTGGTATGAGCCAAACTTGATCAGTGAGATCCATTAGCTATCTGAGTTGAGGATAACTTAATTCCCTCTCTTGGATTATGGGGATAGGATATTAGATTCAGAGCTGAATTATTATTATGGCTGGGGAAGCTACTTCGATTCATAACTTCTGGAACTAATGGAGCGATATGAGTCACTAACCAAAATGACTCATTTTATGGCAGCAAATATCAGAAGTTCCTGTGAGACAGATGCTTTCGCTGGTATTATATGCTGCTGCGACAAAAAAAAAAGACATGTTCTACCCTGCAGTGCCACAGCTTATCAAAACGGTACCAGCTGAGGAGATCCCTGGGGTATCCAGAAGAGGATTTAAGAGCTTTTTTGTCACTGTTCACGGTGCTCTTTTAAAGAAAAAGTTTTGCTGTCTGTTATTAGTGCCTGTTTTGTGACAGTAGGTGTGTTACTGGACAAAGAACAACATTACATAGAATGATGACCTTAAGTGTTATTAGGAAAAAACTACTTTGTAAATCTCTGTAATGTTTTATAAGTAGATCATGTGTTTAGAAGAGTGGTAAATAGTTTACTGCCCAGCAAGTGTGTCATGATACAGGTTTTAAGGCATAATTTGAGTCGATTTAGTAGAATTAATTCATTAATATCCGTCTATCCTTTACATCCTGATACACAGAGAGGACACAGGCCTCTTGTGGTGAGTTCTGCTCCCTTTCTCAGTCAAGAAGGGTTGCAATTGCAGTTCTGTCCGTTTCCCAGTCTGTTCACACATGCTAAGTGTGTGAGCTGCAACCAGCAGACACTTCATACCATTTACAAGCTGTTAAATTCATGGGGAAGATCAGCCAATCACACCTTTTTCCAAATTAGCCTGACTAGTGCAGTGTCTGTTCGGGAGGTTCTTGTGCCAATGCTTATTGGGTTTCAAAGTGAGTCCAAGCACACGTTCATGGTAGAAAAAGCTTCCATGGAAATGTCAAGGGTTCAATAAATTCAATGCCAAATTAAATGCATAGCTGACAGGTTTGATGAACGCTTTGAAAGGGAGTGTTTCAAGAAAGCTCAGACTGGTTGACACAAAGAAGTTAAAATAAACATACGAAGACGTTGATGTTTAAAAGAAAATGATTGGCGATCAAATTTAATTTGGCCTTCAACATGAAGGTAGGACTGTCGCAAGGTTTTGCTCTCTCCACAGGAAACTAACGGCTCCCATCAAGAGAAAATTTCATGTGACGATTGCCTAAGGCTTCCCTGAAGAACAATAACATCAGTCTAACTGTCAAAGTCTTGAATATCAGGAAGAAACAGCGAAAGATAGGAGTCTGTACACAGAGATTTGGGTAGTTAAAGAAACAAATAAACAAACCAATTGGCCTGAGATTTTTTGCATTGTACAAAAAGAGTCATGTGACAAAACTATTTATACTTAAAGAAAAGCACAGCGGCGGTTGTATGACTCAGTGTGTCCTACTCCATCCTCATTAAGTGTGAGTGTACTACAACTGAATGGCCCACGGTTTATTGATCCGTGTGATGTAATGCAGAGCCAAGAGTCCTACAGTACTTCTTTAATGTACAGTAATTTCCCTCTTAGCTACGGAAGCATTAAATACAAATCTTGACCTACTGTGAGTGGAGCTTGCTCTGTTTGTACCCAATGATGCAGATATACAAACATTATCTCAAGATATTGCAAATAAACGAAGGATAATTATACGTAATTATTGCCAGCACTGATGGTGAGCAATCATTTACGAAGGATTCATGGCAGCAGCTGCTCTGAGGCGCACACACACACACACACACACACACACACACACACACACACACACACACACACACACACACACACACACACACACACACACACACACACACACACACACACACACACACACACACACACACACACACGAAAATAGATCATATACATAGATGCATTCAGAGATGTTGAAGGCTTAAGGCATACAAAGGTAGGATTATATACACACACACACACTAACAAACACACATGCACACACACACAAACAAACACACACGCACACACACACACACACACACACACGATCCCTTGGCAAATCAATTTGTAGAAGAACATGTAATTTCCTTTTTTTTCTCCGACACATGCTTTGTGAATTGAAAGAGCCGCTTTTCCTCCATTAATCCCATTCAGAATTTCAACAGCTATTTATTTATAACGCACACACACACACACACACACACACACACACACACACACACACACACACACACACACACACACACACACACACACACACACACACACACACACACACACACACACACACACACACACACACACACAAATATACATTACATCAATAACCCTTTACACGTGTACGCTGAACAACCTTATACCAATATACATAATACACATAAAACACCTTATTCTTGCCGTTATACATAATATTGGGATTTTTTCATTTAAATTTTTTGTATGGTTTTTCCTATCAAATCTTTGGGGTTGTACAGCCACATGTTGGTGTTCTTTGCTACAAATAGCTTTCAATATCAGTAAAATGTTAGTACAATCCTGGACTGGGTAGAATTTTTGAACACAGCACCCAGAGAGCTTTTTCTGGTATTTCTCCATTGTCCTCTTCCCTTCTTTCTCTCCTCTCTCTCTGCTCTTCATCCCACAGAGGATTTTCCCTCGTGGATGTATTTTTAACCGGTGAGGGTCTCCTGTCAGAGTGGAGCTCAGGATGTGACAATCATAGTGGATCTGATCGAGTTACACACAGCAGCCTCTTCTATACTTTTTGATTGACGTGTTTTTGGAATCAGTTTTCTAACAGAGCAGAAAGTGCTCAACAGCTTGTCTAAAATGTCAAGGTGGCTGGTTGTTGAATGATCATTCCTAATGAAAACTTCCAAAACAAGACTACGTACATTAATGGTTAATTGAATCATTTGAAATTATTTAAATGGTGTCTATAAATACTGTATGTGAGTGCTGTATCTAGGCATATCTCTTTTTGTGTTTGTGATATATATAAAGTGCTGACAGGTTCCCGATGTAATGTATATATTAAGCAGGGAGTCTAATTACGTGATCCAGTTTCAAAGACTGGGGACCACACACACATAAGAAGTTCAAAATACATCCAGCGGGATAAAAATACAAGCGTGCATATAAACATATACACACAGTAAAAGATAGACCATTGTTTGACTGCTGGATCAGAACAATGCCTGCCCAACACAACTGAATGACATCAGTCAAAGGTAACGGCTGAGCTCTGACATGGCTTTTTGTGTCTGAAATATCTCTAAACAGCCGTAATCCTGGTGGGATTAGGAGAGGCTTAGTGAGGCAGGACATAGACATCAACCTCCTCTCTGTTAGACTCTATCCTCTCATCACCATCATCCATCTCTCCACTTCTCTGTATCGCTGTCTTACACTTCAGCGTCAAAACTCAGGGCCAAAGATGGAAACATTTGTTATATCATTTACTTGAATCATTCAGAGTCTCCACGAGCAAAACTATATATCAAGTAGGTATATTAAGAATGCATAAGTGGATAAACAAGCAACATATTTCATTCAAAGCTAAGTGAAAATAAAGCCTTCCTCTGTACTGCACGGTTTACTCCCTCTGGCTTTAGATTGTAAATAAAATGCATTAAAGGGGAAACGAAGCTTCCCAAGTTAATGACTGTCAGACTGGAAAAAATAACTTTACATTGACCACCATGGACTCTCATAAATGTTTGTAAACCTGTTACTCTTCTGGAGCAGCAAATACTCAGATAAAACAGATGGCAATGATAGCTTCTGTTTCCCCAAAGGTCAACTCTGTGAAGATGGCTTTCTGTTGTCCAATGCTGCAATTTTGTGATGGAAAAGAAATTCACTTCCCCTCCACGAGCAGATCTACTCATCGCAACGATTCAACATTTACTGCCACACTGAGCTTCAGAGCATTGATGTTGAAACAACTGGGTAAAGTCACGGCTCATTATTTCCATCCATACATCAATCCATACGTCTATGTCTTTGCCGGGTCAAAGGCCACTTCACTACAGCACTTGTTTTAAATACAAGACTTAAAAACCTTGCTTTCCACTATCAATTCACCTCTGCCAAAGAATGTTGAGCATGTTTGGGATTGTTATACGAGATATGGATAAACGTGTGTGTGTGTGTGTGTGTGTGTGTGTGTGTGTGTGTGTGTGTGTGTGTGTGTGTGTGTGTGTGTGTGTGTGTGTGTGTGTAATGCCATGTGACAGGTAATGTCATGCAGCTACTGAGGGATTAAGCTCTGTCCATCCCTCTGCAATCACAAGCCTCTGACCATCGGTGCTCTGACCACTGAGCCCGGCCCTTTCACACACACTAATCCCGTCCGTGAGACCTGCTCTGAGTGTGTGTGTGTGTGTGTGTGTGTGTGTGTGTGTGTGTGTGTGTGTGTGTGTCATTTGATGTGGAGAAATGTGATAAATGGGGAACAGTGACACATTTTCCAGAGAAAGGAATATAGGTTTAAGGATAACATTAGCTTAGATTATGTTTTCAATGTCATCAAATGTATTTTTAAAAATACAACATCAAATTGTACTCAGGAATGTCCTTTTCTAACTAAACCGTCTACAAGATATTATGTAAGCTTGCAGCATAGCTCTAGGGGTGACAATGTCAGTCAGTCCAGACTAAAATACCTGAATTAGAACCGCATGGATTGGCACAGATACTGGTACAGATATTCAGTCTCCAGAAGATGTACACTATCCCTCATTGGGCTCAGGAGTATGTTTTATACTAACTAGCAAATGTTAGCATGGTGACATACAAAGATAAGACGATAAAATGGTAGCATTGTTGAATATAAGCATATTAAAGCCCTGAATTATGATTATGCTAGCTACTTAGCTTCAATACAGTGGCTTAAGACTTCATTTTTGCAACCAAACAAAGTGTTAGATGTAATGGGGGTCTCTCCAATCCACACTATTTCTTCAGTCTTCCTCTGTTTTGCCATACTCCCTTTTGTTTTCATTACATTTTTTACTTATAGCTTTTGTGTGTGACAGATTTACTTTGTGTCTATGTTGGGTTTTTGTCAAACATTAATTTACTTTCACCATATTAAAAATAATCATCACTACAATACCCACAATTCCAAGTTACGACAAGATTTAGACAGTTGGCGGTTAGTTTGAAGAGCTCTCTAGTAACTCTCGTAAAATACTTTTACAAGCCTCTAAGAATTTTAATACACCTCCGACCAGATTTAGTTTCCACTTTAAAAAAGGAAAGACAAAAAAAAAGACGAAAATAGACAGAAAGGGAGACAAGACTGGGAAAAGGGAAAAAAGATAGGAAGGGGAACAGCATTTATTAAATGATTAAGACTAATATTTCTTACAGACTGTGAGGGATGCCAGAGGACAGAATAACAAAGACAAAGTACAAAATGTAAAATATAAAAAGCATACACAAAGAAAAAGCTTATATAGTATAAATGAAATAAAGTGAATAAGCTCAAACAGAGGGAAATGACGCAACATCCTACGTATACCTATGCATGAGCAGGGTGCAAACACACACACTGCCACGCACATGCGTCATGCTCACACAGGTGGGAAAGAAAGAGGCGAGAGTCGACAATAAATCGTATGAAAAGCGTCAGGGCAGATGAAAGCCGTCGCACGTAAGTAAGAGCTCATTGGCTTTTGCCTGTAGAGCCCGCAGTCTGCATAACAGAGCCGAATTAAACCATGTTTTACTGCAACCAAACCAGAGGGAGTGATATTTACAGGTACAGGAGTGCTGCACATGAATTATATGTGGGGCAGGAAATAACACACACACACACACACTGCGTTGATCAATGGCCGGGAGCTTCATACGGTGCAGTTGAAAAGGGCTGGTGGAGAGAAAACCCATGGAGACAATAAGACTATTTCTGGACTCCATCAGTCAGCTCTTTCTCCCTGGCGACCGCAATATTAAGGGAGCAACTGGAGGCATGAAATATGTACAGCATCATTAGGAGTGACCAATGAGTCCCCAGAAAGGGGGGAGAGGGAGAGAGGGAGACGGGGGATAATAAGGCACCTTTACTCACTCTGTTATCCTGCTGCCTCTCAAGTGTAATTGCTACTACTGTGTATTTTGTTCTTTTGTACCTGACATATAGTCTAGGGAAATGAGTTTCTCCCATTAATACGGGGTAGACTACCATAATTCATTCGTATTAGAGAGAGAACATGCAAAGTGTTCACAGTTTTTCACAGGACAAATAAGCAGCTAAAAAGCACTGTTTATCTCCATGACGTGTTGGTGTGCTGGTTCACACAACTCAACTGAGTATCAATCTATCCTTGCAAAAAGTTAACTGTTTGAAAAAGCACTGGTACGAAGACCATCTTATTGTGTAGACCAATTTGGCAAAAATCACAAATATTAGCCAAAATATTGCATTTGTTATTCACAATTATAGCAGAAGCAGCAGAAATATTTTAAATGCAATAGCAGTAATGTAACACAGCAATGACAGCAAAAATATGGCACTAGAAACTTAAAATCACTTATCACACATCAGTATTAATACTTAAAAAACACTGAAAACTGAAAATAACATGACAAGACAGTGCCATTAAAACTAATGAAGCTCAGCGCAAGTTCTTTCAGGAAGACTGGTATACATTCACTCCGCAGCTGCTTATAATCAGCTCATCACGGGCTTTCTGTTAACCTATTACATTCACCTCAATCTCAGCAGCCAATCACCGTGCTGCAGCCAAACTTTGAAATGGTTCTCCTCTCTCCTGCAGTCAGCGTGATTTCATGTTTTCATGCTGCCGCCCGCCTCCTCCCCATCCACCTCCTTTTATCATATCCAGTGCCAGGAGAGCTAATCCAAAGACCTCATCACAACTCCTCTTCATCCCATCTCCTCATCAAATCCATATCTTCAGCATCATCACCAGTGTCTAGACCGAGGGGGGGTTCCCTATATGCTCACGGCGGCATTTCCCCCTTTAGATATACCATTTCAGGATCGGGGTCTAATCGCCAAAGACTTAACATTTATCATATGGCATGTGTCAATAAATGTTCTTTAAACAAAATGAAGTCTCTCCTGATTGAACTCCTGTTGGTAGCAAAAAGAACATAACTCACAAGTACTTGCTATCTTGTAAGATGTTCTAGACTAGTATATAAAGTGAGTAGAAGAAAATGACTGCAGCAATGAGCCAACTCTTATGCAGAGAAACTGTTAAAACTTATCCGGTTGTAAATATTTGGAATCAAATCCAACCACGTGGGACTTTTCATGTAAAATGTGCTGTTTTTTCCACCATCTTCTTGCTACCACTGCCACCTCGGCAGCAGCAGAGGATGACCACGTGTTGTTAGCTGGAACTCAAACTGTCACAGTGACAGAGCGCAGGCTGCATTGACATTTGTACGAGCACAGCCAGTACTGGTCAGCTGTAATGTCAGGCAGATAAATCCACCAACACAAACGCCCTGTCATACCAGAATGAAGGGAGGACCTGTGATTATATTTTAATACAGATTCCCTGGACTATGAGGGAGATGCATTCAAACAAATGATTATGTTGTTTTTTGTAATCATGGTGTGGTTATTGCTCACAGCTGGACAATCCCGAAACATGTTGGTACAACAATCAACATGGTTTGTTTTTTGATTAAACAGTTTCTGTCACAGAAGGCTGTACTAAAGTTCTCAAGGCACCATCGATTTTACAATTCTTCATGTGTATCTGTGCTACAGCGAGTTGTCATGGAGACTTCAGTTTCTTTGGGAGTTTATTCTTGTGCCCTGCAAGGCTCTAAGGATAGAGGCTGTAAAGCCAGCTGAGACAAGTGTGTATTTCATGGTATCTGGCTGTACAAATACAATATCATTGAACAAATGATTGAAGTTGTCAGTGGAACTAATAACACTCATAATCTGTATTTTTTGGTAGCTCTTTGTAAACAGCATTGAAGATAAATAAACATTGTAAGCTGGTGTAAAGTTCTGCATGACTTGCTGTCAGCAAATGGAATAGAATTTGTAGTGTTCGTAATCAAGACGACCGATAATAAAACTGTCCAATCACTAAGCAGCGAGTCACACCATGTGACTTCATGCTTACAGTTCCCAGTTTATCAGTACAAAGCTAGTGATAAAACAAAATGTCTTAGAGCTGAAATTATTATACAATTATTTTTCTTTGAATAAATCAAACTTCAACATTCCTACTTCTGAAGCACCTATCCAGCAGGTAGTGGTGTAACCTTTCTGGTAAGGAGGACACTGCAGTACTATCAGCATACAAATGGACAACAAAAAGGGAACATTTGGGGTCGATGTTTGATGCATTGTGTTGTTGGCATTGTCTTTAATTTAGTGATGCAATACCCATTGACTGCCAATGAATATGGACATGTAACTGCTCGGCTTCATTTGTGTATCTGGGTAAAGGGATCATGTGTTTTATAACCAATTAAGAATGATAATTTCCCTGTGTTTTTCTATGGTTAATACAATTAAGAAATACTTGCCTAGTCTGGATCGGATTCAATTCATAACCAGGCTTTAATTATACAAGATATGGTGTTCCTCTTGAGCTCAGAAATGTCCTGACTTCCACACAATGAACAATAAGAGGGAAAACACAATTCTAGGTGGTCATAAAAAATAGTTGAACAAAAGTTTTGCTGCGTATTTCAAAACATCTGATGAAATGTATGCCTACAAAAACAAGAGAAAGCACATCAGTATTCATGCTGTTTCCATTTTCACAGCTATGGGTCATTACAGAGTACATGCAGAGAAGAGGAAGTGGTCTCTGCGTGTTTTTCAGACTGAGTCTTTTTGCCGATATAGTCTGATTATAAATGCAGACTTGAAGCTATACCTTGGCGGTGGTTTATTCTATGCATGCTGTGAGGCTACGAGGCAGAGCTGGGCAGCAGATAGGAAATATGTAATTCATATTTAATCATGGGACTGTGAAGGTCAGAGAGAACCTCAAGAGGAGGATTTCATGACAGACAGGAGAGTGCAGTGTTAGTCATATGAGTACATGTTTGTCAAACTATACTTGTGAGGATCTTCTATCAAAAACACTAATTCATTGTTACTTAAATTGCATCTTCAACTTTTTCTGTGCTTAAATAGTGCATCACAGTCATCTAGGATCGCATGAATATGTCATTTGAAATGTTAACCTTTCGTTTAGCCGCAAGGGAAAACTCATGGAAGTGTTGGTGCCTTACAGAGCTGCTTTAAAACAAGTTAAGACCTTTTTTACACCTTAAATGTAACTAATATGACCAAGAAGATGAAAAAACTGAAGAAGACATTTCTCTATACTCAAAAGTGAGTTCAACAACTGACATCCATACAGATAAAGATGTTGAAATGCTGTCATTTATGTAATGTTTGTCTTTGTCGCAGTTATCTCAAATGTTCTGAGTCTGTCTCTCTGTGTCTCTGAAAAGGAGAAAGATATATTTCTCTGTGTATGAACAGTATATCTAGATGTATAGGTGAGTATATAACAGACACACAGTCAGAGGGAAGAATGGAAATGTAGAGTTGAAACCAATCCAATAAACAGAGCCGTTAGACACAAAGCGAAACGCAGTCTACACCTTCGCCTGTCCTGTATTTTGATTTCTTCCTTTTTACACCGTAAGCTGTCTAATGCATTTGAACAAAAAAGGAAATCACTTACAACATTAAGACAGCAGTGTTATAAGTGTTCCTCTTTATCAAGAAAATGACACAGATAGCCGCACTTCACACGATGAAAGATTCTTCACTTTGTTGTTCATAACCTGACGTTGTTATAAGACTCACGGGAATTATCAGGCAAGAAGCTAGATTAAATGTGATGTAATAGATGTAAAAAAATCTGTAATTCTTCAATAACACATGAATAAGTTACATTAACTAAAAGAAATGTGTCAGCAAGTCACATTATTACTTTTAGATAATCTGTTCTAAGGTCAAAATGTGTCGTTTAAAATGAAACAAAATAACAAATTGGCTTCCACTAATAATGAAAGTGTTCACTACTGACAGAAGTGAACACGATTGAAATAAAGTATACATGGAAACATTTAATCCATATCCTGCGTGACTCAGATATCGAGAGCATAAGAGATCAAGGTGTCAAGGTAACAAAGTCTTTTTCCAGCGGAAGGCTTACGGCAGGAAATCCATGTTATGAACCGAGAAACCAAAAGCTCCCTTCGGTCCTCAGGGCCACACACTGACATGATTAGATCCTAATTAGTGGAGGTGTACATAGAAGTCATTATCTGTGTGTTCAAGCAACATAATGATCTGTTTCTGTATCTATATCCAGATGAAATCAGAAATATGTCCACCTGATTCCATGATCATTACAGAGACCGGAAATAAGAAGCTGACTCATGTTTGGAAATGTAATTAAAACACTGGAGGACTCAGGTATAGTGCTCTAATTATAAATGGCCTGGCAAAAATGTCATTCATTTCATTTTTTCATTTCGCAGCAATTTACATGCAGATAAAAAAGACTGAAAATAAAAAGAAAATGAAGGGTAACTGTTGCCTACAGGGCTTCGATAGGGTTTCGACTGGGACAGGAGGGTGAGAGTATATAGTATGGATCAACCTCTTGAGAAATGAATACTCTCTCGTCGGCAGGCTGAATCCCCTTTCCAATAAAACAGGGATTTATCGGGTGAGCTATGGCAAGTGTTTGGGCGAAAAATATCCAACATAAAATACACAGCTGTGTGCTGAAGTTCAGCAGGTGGGTTGATCTGCCTTTTCTTTTTCTAAAGAAATAAGAAACAATATGGTTTCAGAGCACAACAAGGTAAACACAATCAGCATGTTAGCATGTGTCTGATTGCAGCCTCACAGAAACACTAGCGTGAATGCAGACGTAATGTGTAATAATGCTAATGTTTAGATTGTTATACTGAAATGTCTCTTGGTCATTTTAGCTGTTTAGAGCCAAAAACCTAAAAGGCACAATTTAAAGCACGTACATTTAAGTGTAATTAGGAGGATTTTACACTAAGTAGAACCCTTTATATCAAACATTCAACTCATCTTTAATCTCTAAATGAGTGAAACAAAATACAATCTTTTTCATGTTTCCTCATAAATCGATGATAAGCCTGCCTCTGCCACAGAATTTTTGTCTCACACCGTTTCCTCGGATCAATCAAGCTCTTCCCGCAGCGTGGTTGTATTTGTCCAGGCAGCTCAGACAGGGCACAGATCAGCAGATTTCCGAAAGAAATCATCCGCTCTCCGAAGTGATTTCATATCTAATTGCTTTTATTGACTTTACAGCTCTGAACTGACGACCTGTGTTGCCTTACAGAGAAAAAGCATCTGCCATCAGCGGGATACAGGAGGAACAAATAGAGACGATGTGATGGTGTCAACAGCACTGCTGTAAAGCTGGACTGTGTGATTAGAGGGTTTCCGGATGTTAGACATATTAAACCAAACATTAATGTCACAGCAGCAACAAAAGATGCTTGTTTTAGAAATGTTTTGGGATCTTTCAGAAAGTTTTCCTATCAAATGGAAAGCAATTGTCACAACAGAGTCCAAACCAAAGACTCTAAACATCTTTAAATATGCAATTATTACTTAATAAATGAAAAACTCTCTGAGGTTTGATGCATTGTAAATAGCCAGGTTTCAGGAAACGAAATGGTTGTGCATTGATCTGTTTATTTGCATGCTGTGTTTTCAAACACAGTCCTGACCCAGCAAGCGGTAATCAATTCCTCCATCTTGAATAAGGGAGGGGTATGTGTTTTAAAAAAAGGCTTGGAGTTGCTTTGGAAACGGGCAAAGCACAGGAGAGTGAGTAAGCGTCAGTGTTTGTGTTTGAGCAGAAAAGTGCAAGTAATGCCTTCAGCAGACACCCGAGTGGATTATTTACAATAACTTCTCACAGGAGCGCAACCAGCATGTGTAATTAGCTACAGCAGCGATCGTGATGGAGGTTCACTCCCCATCATTAGGATTAATACAGCATGAAAACATAAAGGGCAGAGGCTAGCTGTATTATACTGTAGTGTTTGTGTCCATCCATTTTCTAAACAGTGTTTTAATGTGCGTTTCAGATCAGGTCTTGTTCTGGACTCAAATGTGGGGAAGACGATTAGGGCCACATGTGCATTTTTTTGGGATCTGACCAAAAGTCAGTCCGAATTCTCATTTCATTTCAAACCTTTATTTAACCAGGTGAATCCCATTGAGATCATCGATCGCTTTTTCAAGGGAGACCTGCTGCAGTAGGTTACATTCTGACTTTAGTCTCACATGTCACTGTTGGTCAGATCTAAAAAATTCAAAATAAATCACATGTGGCCCTAATGCTCTTCCATAATAAGGTCCCATTTGCATGGGGACTAAAAACATTTATTTGCCAAAAGGTGCATTTGATACGTGTGTTATTTTGCCAGGACGATGAATCGTACAAACATTTGCATAACCTAGAACATTGGTTTTAAATTATTTCGTGACAAAATGTAAGGAAACTGTTCGAGGATTATGCGTCCAAATCATATCAAATATATTTAATTTCACTTCTAGACGAAATTATAAATATGTCTTGCTTCCACCAATCTTTCCAACTAAATAAGTTTGTATATTGTTAAATACAATACTTTAGAAATGTAGTTGTAGTTGTTGTTTTACGCCTACTGTCAATGTTTCCAATCCAGGAAGTTGGACAAAGTTGATCCTACATGGTAAAGGACTTTGACACGAGAGAATGGTGTCTAGATCAAGAAAAAAGTCAAGTTTTGTTTAAATATTGTAAAAGTGAATCAATCCCGTCTCTCCCTAATCAGAGCGCTTTGACTTGCCCATACATAGTCAATATGGAGTTTTGATCTCCGCCAGTCATCTACTTCCAATTAAAGAATGGGATTATGGGCCAGCTGTATTACTGAACGGGTGTTTTTCTCCCTGCTTTTGTTAATTATGAAAAATAAAAGTGATTCATAATGGAAAAAGCATTACAACTTCACACGCAGACAAACTGACTCAATCACACGTACAGAGCTGCCAGAGACGCAGAGTTAAAAGGAGATTTCTTGGCCGCCAAATGTTGTTTTTCAGCAACTATTTTAATATGGATGGGATAAATATGTTTTGTTTTATTTCTGCTTCCCAACACTTTTGTCATTGCTTTGCTCTTCAGCATCTGTGGCAATTATTATAGGACACATAAGCACAATGCCTCCTGCTGTGAAACCAAACACACAACACACACACACACACACACACACACACACACACACACACACAGGAACATATGTGTCATTGTTGTGGTGAAAGTTATGCTGAATTGTCCATCCTCTTCCATAATTTTCCGATTTGATCTCTCGTAAATAAATATTCAAACAAACATTTGAAATGCAGATTGCATGTTGTCAGTAAAAATTATATTCGTTCCTCCACCACAAACCGGAATATGTGACAATCCCATACACTGGAATTTCTATGTTTTTGTTTCATAAGATGTTAAGGTTAGCTCTGTTGAAGCTGAGGAATAGTTTGAAACTCTTCAGGGTAGAAATCTTTTTTGTTAATTTTGGACAATTGGACCTAGGTCAACCGATTCAAACCTGTTTTGTTCCTTATCTTGACCAGAACAGCTTACTTTGACCTTGTTATCTTTATAGAGAATATGATCCAAATAGATGTGGCCAGTTAACAAATGTAGATATTAATCCAAATGTACTCCTTGTTGCGTGAATGCTAACGGATCAATGGTTCAGAACTGGCTTATGCTGCAGTTGTGCTCGGAGATATTTGAAGGGATGTTCTGCTACATAATGAGATTGGTATGCTCTCTCTAGGTCACATTTTAAATCTGCTGTAACCTATGTAAAGTTGACTATCTTTACTCCTGGCTTATATTAATCACACTTAAGGCTGAGAGATATGATCTAAGACAGGGTGTCCAAACTACGGCCCGCGGACCATTTTGAATCGGCCCTCAGCAAATTCTAAAAGTATAATGTAATTCGGCCCACAAATGAAACTTGTGCTTTTCTTATATTGTACTTCTTAAGTATATATGTAAAAATATATGACACAGTGGTCTAACATATTTTAGGCCCAATCATTTATTTACCTAACAAGCTTGAAATATACCATTCATATTTCCCCTTATTATAAGCAAACTGAGGGATGAGCTGCCAACGAAATAAATGAAACCCTATGGAGAGCTGTGATATAGGCTGTTTTTTTCTTTAGGCATTTTCAAGTATCAAGCATAATTTACCTACATTTGATTAATTTTTCTGATCTATAATTCAACTTATGAGGCAATATACCTCTAGTGAGTGGCCCAGCCCTTCGTATATTTTTCTGTATGTGGCCCTCGGGGAAAAAGGTTTGGACACCCCTGATCTAAAATTAATCTCACTGTATTTTGGGGAGTACTGCGTAGACGTGAACACTGTTTTACAAAATTAAAAGGGATAGGGAGAGACAGGGTGTTTCTCAATGTCGAGGAAGGCTGCTCCAGAGCCACTATTTCAAGGATGCTACGTCATCGAGTCCCGCCGAAGGACTGTTCCAATGTCCAGGATGCTTGGAATTCTACCGAGGCCGACGTCCTTCGTTGCGGGAAATTTCGAGGCTGCACATGTGTATCCTCCGCGGTCTTAAAATCCCCACAATGCTTTGCGCACGGACAAATTTCCAAATCTTTGGCGGAAATCGCGCTCCATTTAAGGCGGGGCCTCCCATATGACGCACACCTGCACACCTGTTAGCCTGTTCCACAATTCTTCGTTTTCCGAGGCTAGGAAGGATTCTTGCCTCGCTTCTGAAGGACCTGACTCGGAGGTGTCTACCAAGGAAGCGTCCTCGACATTGAGAAACACCACATGTGTGAAAGCTATTTATTAATGATGTACGGTCAAGAAGAAAAAGCAAAAGGAACTAGCGGTGTCTGGTTAGCCTCGAAGCTAGCAGCGTCAACAACTCAAACTAATGGAGGGCTGATTAAGGTGGACCAGCTGTTCTCCTGAGTTTAGTATCTGGGTGTAGTTCATCTGGCGTTGTGGCAATGTCCCATGTGCAGAATGTGTTTGTGTATCATCTTTACAACAGTTTTGCAAAATCTGTCGTGGCAGAACGTTACACCTTTAATGGTGAGGAAACCCGAATCCTGACTAACCCTAATCACACCATTTGCTCGTTATAAACAAGACAGAAAAATAAGATCTAAATACACTGTACCAACTTGATTTTTGCTGTTTTAACGCTCACCTTTCAGATGGCGCCGGTGATGATGGCTGCCGTGTCCTCAGTATTTCAGTGTTTGTTTACTTTTCATCGTGTGCTTTTAACCTTGTCCGCAACAGGCAAACTATTGTGTCTGTTTCATTGTGTTGCACTGTTGGAGGAGCCTGTGACCTAAGATTGTCATTGATATATATACACTGTAGCTATGTACAAATGACAATAAAAGCCTTGAATCTTGAATCTTTTCTTCTCGACCCTGTCCCTCCTCCCTTCATCTCAGTGTACTTGATACACTTGATTCCTCCTTTACATTTCTGGCAATGACAAATTATAAAACAAATGACAGATGTGTTTTAAGAGTTATCCATCATGTCTCCAAACAAATTAGCTTGCATTTGACTTATTGAGGAAAGCGATTCACCTTAAATTCCATTTGAAGGCTGTTGTTTTGTTGACCATATTTGGCATTCTGTATGTAAATGAACCAGTTCAGGCATGAGTAGACGGATGTAGAGCAAGTGAGAGTTATCACTGTTTATTGCATGAATGTGGGCATGAGCTGTTTGATAAATACCAACTTTATTAGGAACAGTTCCTACACACACACATTTAAAACTTGTTCAACAAATGCTTTGATAATTTAGGGCCCAGAACAGATGACTTGGATACCTCCTCCGGTTGGATTAGAGCCAGGTCTGGAGACGGTCTTGTGTTCAGTGCCTGTCTTCATTTCTTTAATGTGAGTCTGTCTGCGCTCAATGCACCATTTTCCTCAGAAAACCTTGACAGAAGTTATCTGCCGGCATCTACAAAACATGACGTGTTCCCCCTCCTACGCTCCTCCTTTCTTTACTTAACAAGGTCAGGAGACAGAAGGGGGGGGGGGGGAGAAGATGTTTGTCACTTGGCTGTCCTGGTTGGATAAGCTGCAGTCACGGTTCACATGTATTTGTATTTCTGTGTGCTTCTGGGTCTGCAAGTATGGAAAATCTATTGTGGTTGGGAGCTAGAGATGAGCTCATTTGGGGCCGGGAATCTTTGTGTGTCTACTAGTGTGTGAATGCGCACAGTTCAGTTGCAGTGCAAATATGCGAGTGTCTCTTTGAAGCAGTGTGATGCATGCATGCATGTGCGCTTGGGTATTTTACATATTCACACATTGAGCTCCAAGGTGAATGAGATACTGTATGAGCCTCTCCAAGCTGAATATTTGTTTGCTCGAACATCCCTGCAGCTTGGGTTCGATGAAGGCCTTAGCATTAGATATGAGGATCCCCGAGCTGTAAAGGGTGATTCAATCATAGTTTTATACAAAATTGCACCAGAATAGAAGCCCTTACTTTCCAAAGAGGCTTGACAATGGAGGGTTTTTGCATCTGCAGCAAAGTGCCAGAACAGTAACTCTTCTTCGAAAACCAGAACCGAGTCCAATGACATAAGTTATCTGAGCATATTAGCCCAGTTTCCACCGCTCTGTCCCTCTGCTCTGCTTGCTGTTGTTTGGATATGTAGCATTGGTATTCAGGGGATTTATTGGTTTTGGTTAAATGTTCTTAACGGTTAGGCTTGACATTATCTTTCAAGAAATCTGTTTTTCGGTTGTTTTTCTTTTCCCCTTGTTGGGCATAAAAGCCTTTTTGGGAAAACCTTTGAAATAATATATTGCTTTTGTTTATTGGAAAAATAAACATTCAATTTGAACCATCAAATGTGTTTTAACTCCCTTCCCACAGTTGGAAACTGGCAGAGGGCCTCGCAGAAAAAGATGGAGCCATTTTCCTCTTGATGTCGCCGAACAGTCCATTTCTTACCCCTCCACTGTTGGCTTTCGTACTGTATTGGTTGTTTCAGATATTGTTAGGTCAAAAGTTGATGCACACTTCGCTTTTTCTCTCCTGTCATCCTAAAAACGTATGTAGAAGCACTCAAACTATCACCTACAATGGCTCCTACCAAATCTACCCTTTATTAAGGTTTGTCAAAGCACCATGGCTCGCTTTGGACACATATTCGGTCCGTCTGAGCCACTCGGCTCCAGCTACATTTTCTCAGGAAATCAATTAGCCTAAACAGCCGAGATGCATTAGCACCACTTCTGGTAAGTAACAGAACACACCTACACAGACAGATGCAGGATAATTGCTTGGCACTTTTCCAATGATTGTATTTGCTTCCTAACCTGCACAGACTGAGGACACAGAGGTCTACATTTCCTGCAGAAAAGGGGAAGTGTCTAATGGAGCATAATAGCTGGAAAGTGCATTCATGAATCCATTAGTTTCCGGCCCAGTTGTCCGTTCATATCCGTGTTTCACAACTCATCTATCTCAACTGTAATGTCTTTTACATTTTCAGTTTCATCAAGCAGGCTGGTGGCGATGTCGTGCAACATGGTGGTGATTTATAGGAAGTTGCGTTTGGAGCAGTGCAAAATAGTTTGCTGTGTGAGAGAGAAAAGGAAGTGGAGGAGGGAGGAGAGGGAGAGTGAAAGAAATAAGTGAAGGCTATTATCTTTAGCCTTTACTCTCCTTTTAAACAGCCTCATGCAGAATTGGATGGGTTGACATTTAGCTCAACACAGGCTAACAAATATCTCCCATCTCTGCTCTCACTCACTCCTTTTCCCTTTCCCTCTCTTTCCAACCAGACCTGTGCCTGACTGAGTTTATGTGCGCAATTTGCTTTCAATGTGTGTTCATTATTTGTCTTAGAGTGGACATATCTTTTCAGATTTGTGTGAACAAACTCTCTTTCTCTCAAACAGAAACTGTGATGGGCAAATTCTATGAAAAAGACATCAACCTTACTGTATGCCTTCACACACTGTCTCCATAGATAGACTGTATCAAATATGAACGTAGTCTCTGTGATTAGATTTAAAGACCATAACGTTTTTCTTTCGGGTGTAAGTCTGTTTATTTCTGCTGTGAGTTCGGGCAATTTAACATGGAAGTGAATGGAGATTGACTCGCTTCTGGAGTGAGGCTCAAGTGGCCATTCAATGTTACAGTGTTTCCCACAGATCTGAAATATACTTGTGGTGGTAACCGAGAACGTTGGGTGCTAGTGGAGCACGCTCATGAACTGTTCGCAGCGGAGTTACTGCGGAGCTCATAAAGTAGACCCTTCACGCGATAGCAGAGCGAACAGGTACAGGAGGGGTAGTTAATCGATCGCAGATGGCGTCGTGCTCGCGGGTGGATCGCGGTCGCAAAATATACTTTGGCGGACGTTAATATAGTCTATGTGTGGGAAACCCTGAGCTTTACTGCCTTTGGTTGGCGATTAACTGTATAACCTAAACAAGTTTTTTGTCAGTCAATTGCTGTGACCAAACTATTGCACCTGTGGCCACTTCTGTTGGTATCAGCAAGTGCACTTTCACACTACAGCAAACACTCCTCGAGCAGCTACTTTGTCCAAAATACAACAGAAGAGCAGCTGGTTTATATGTTTACAGCACAGCCAAACAAACCCACATTGTTTTAATAAAGAAGTCAGCTGGCTTTTTTCCATGATGCCATACTGTGATCTGATCTCATGCTGAACAAAGCTTGAATAGTTTTCCACACATCAGCAGAGAACACAGTGTGGCGGCTTTCTTTTGATCTGCAACACCCTGCAAAATGTATATGCAGATAAAAAAAAATGTGCAAAACGATGTTGTCTTGTTTGGTACATACATTTTTGAAGAAGATCCTGGTCTGCATGTTCTGAACAAACCGATATCAAACCAGATATAATTACAAACGGTTGCGCTGTGATCCTTTGTGCATGCGACACCCATTCGGCCATGAGTGCACGTTAAGCATTTGAGTTCCTGTGTGTGGCTAGCTAATGGCCTCTGATTGGCACTGCTTTCATATGCCAGTTACCGCTGATAACGTTGTCCCAACCGATAGCTCTGTTTCTGAAGTTTAACAACCCACACACAAGTTCTCCCAATTAATTATAATGTAAATTCCTTCATCACTATTGCAGTTGTTTGCTTTATTTGTTGGTAGCATCGCTATCCGCTAATTGCTGTCGCAATGTTGAGAGTTGTGTGGAGGCAATCCCTGCTCTGAATTTCAATGAATAATTTCAATAGAGAACCTTTAAGTACTAGGCCCTAAAAACTTGAATCTACATTCTTAACTCTAAAAAAGGTTTAAGCATATTCATGATATTTAACAACAGTTTTGTGACTGATTATATCACAAAATATCCAATGTTAAAATGCTCTCTCTCTGTTTTACTCAAACACAAACACGGTGAGATGTTATCCAAACAGCTGTTTTGTTGTGTCAGGCTGGTTGCTCTGCTGGCTGCAGGCCTGAGAGAAGCTTACTAAGAGAACACAGAGACTCACTCTACATTAGACTGACTCCTGTCAATGGACTGGGCCCTACACACACACACACACACACACACACACACACACACACACACACACACACACACACACACACACACACACACACACACACACACACACACACACACACACACACACACACACACACACACCACACACACACACACACACACACACACACACACACACACACACACACACACACACACATTCTCTTCCCTATTGCCTCATTCCCTCTCACGCCCTTGCACACACACATATAACACAAAGAGGAGGACTTTTCATGCAGTGTAACATCAGTCGGTCGATTTTTGTACAGGCTCTGGTTGCTAGGGCCAACACGTATTTTCGGGGGAAAACATATTTTTTGGGCAGGTATGTGGAAAAGATTTGAAACACACAATTTCAGTGTACATACACAAACAAATTCCTATGCGCAGAGAGCCGAACCGTTTTTATAAATAGTTGAATATCTGCAGAGAACAATCCTAAACAGTAGTGACATTTGAGTGGTCATGTTGAAACAGAAACAAAGCCTACTTGGCAATTACACACACACACTTCAACCTAAAACCCGCTCTTCTTCCTCTTGCACAAATTAATATAATCTTCCAGCTTTTCCTTCATTACATCATCATCTCGTTCACCTCCGCTTCACAGCAACCCCCATGAGACCATATCTGATGGAGTCTGATGTCAGGAAACAGGTCAACCCGTGACCTCAATCAATCTCTACTGGCACCCAGCAGGAGCTGCAAAATCAATCCAAAGACATCTGACTTCCTCCTAAAGTCCAAGTCAAATACATTTGTTTAAACGGATGTAACCATTAACTAGCCTGGAATGTAGTTTAGGTCAAATATATGTTATGTGAACATACTTTTTATTTCAAACATGTTATTTGAAAGGAGCTTTACAAATAAAAGTGCTTCAACTCTGTAGATATTCTGCAATTCAATAATCAACTCCCAATACATTGGTTCAGTCAAATTGGCTCTATTGAGTGTCACTTAGAAACCTAAGAACTAAGGAGCTGTATGTACAGGAAGATGCTTTCACATAATTGCAGGGTCATTTCACCGGCAGTGGCTCAGTCAGTAGGGGCTTGGACTGTGAGCCGTAGGGTCGCCGGTTCAAGTCCCCGAACAGACCTAGAGGGAGTGTGGACTGCTACTTGGAGAGGTCCCAGTTCACCTCCTGGGCCCTGCCGTGGTACCCTTGAGCAAGGCACCTGACACCCCACTTCCCCCCCCCACTCCCATTGCTCCCCGGGCGCTGTGCAATAGCTGCCCACTGCTCCAGTACTAGACTCCTGGTACTAGGATGGGTTAAATGCAGAGGCCACATTTCACTGTGTGTGCTGTGTGCTCTGCATGTGTGACCATTAAAGAGGGTTTCATCCCTCCGATTCTATTCTATTCTAATAGAGCTTTGACACAAAAGACGTGTGTAAAATTGGCCATTTTGTGCTTTTGTGCAATGTATTGGAGGGAAAGCCATTGCAGCCTTTTCAGGCCTTTAAGTGTCCCTTAAAGATTTTAGCAATGTGATGCATCATTCTCTCAGGTTGAATCATCCGACAGTCCAACAATTAAATGAGGAGCCTTGATCTCAAGACAATAAATAACCCCACTCAGTAAACAAAGAGGATCAGCTGATGGACAGTACTCATGCTTCTCCGGGGAACTTTATCTCAACAACGAGATGTTCTGGCTCCCGATAGCTTTTAATAAAAGATCGAAAGACGTAGCTTGTCTAGGTTATTCGGTTTCATTAAACTCTGACACATATGCCAACGATTCTTCACTCGGAGCACTTCAAAGCATGAAAGCAGTGTAACGCATGCACGAAAAAACACAATTTAAGGGCAATAAAAAAACATTGACTCACAACAGATTTGACAACACGGAGAGAGAAAGAGGGAGAAATGTTCATCTTTAAATCAAACTGACGTGCAAATGTTGTTGTTGACAGTTGTGTTCCTTCGCCGCTTTAAAAGCATCTTCTCTATACGTCAAATGTTCGATACAAAACACCAAATAAACATGTTCAGCACAGATGGAGCGATGTTTGAAACGACTACTGGAAAGAGCTAACAGATTGTTCAAGTCTGACCTCTGCCTTCAAGCTCCTGCTGTTTCTACCACTAAGAATTGTAATGAGTTCACGCTGTAAGACAAGGCCGACTGAAACGCCTACCCACATTAACAGTAGGGCTGTGCGATTATGGCAAAAATCATAATCACGATTATTTGTGGTCAATAATTGATATCACGATTATTAAAAACGATTATCCATTTGCTTTGAAAACATCCATTTATTGAGAAGTATGTTTTTAACAGTTGATTACCCTGAACTTTAAGTATAATTCACCTGAAAAACCAATAAAAAAAATAATTACAAGTTGTTTTTTTTAATACAAATAATAATCGTTTTATTTCGATTACGTTGTTTTCGTAATCGTTGCAAGCCAAAATCGTAATCGAGATTAATATACGATTAATTGCACAGCCCTAATTAACAGGATCAGAATATTAAATGAAATGGAAAATGAAGGATACCGTGCAGTAACTTGTACAAATGTTGCTGTTACACACTCCCTTCGCACTAAACACTGTCCTCTCCTATTGTCCTCTCTGCTGGGTTGGATATAGAGGGCGTGCCGCTTACTTTATATTCCAGGCCAGAAACCACTAAATTGGTCGAATTTGCATAAAAGCTGTAGTATAGTGTGTACGTCTATGTTGATGCCTGAAGCGTTGTCAATGGCAGCTCTACTTTCCTGAGACGTGATGTCATAAATACTCAAATGTTCTGCTACTTAGCGCTCAACGCATTCATGTATACATATATTACTTTCAAAACACTGTAATCAGATGTAGGAAAAAAAGGTGTAACGGTCTTAATATAGAGACTACATGCAGGTTAATTAATCACATTCATCCATTTTTCCATGTCATTAATACCAGATGACCCCTCCACGTTAGAAAACGGTTGCCGATTAGGGTGCATTTACCTGCAGCTGGTCGTCACTCAATATTGTTCAACATGAACTGGGAATGAATAATGGAAGTAAGGACATAAACTCATGCATGTACCTCATCACAGTGCGACACAGAAAAATGGAAGTTGTACGGATATATTTAGCATTAATCTGTTGTTTTCCATGTTGGACCACTCTGTACTGAAGTGACACATCCCAACTCATTTTTGCTTTGCCTCAATCAAAAGGAGAGACCTGCTAATCTGGAGAACCTGAGGTTGGAGGCAGCCATGATTCACAGTCTCATTTCCCATCAGGTAAAATGTCAATGTCGTTATTGGGTGGATGTGCACGCTGTTCCATTGATGGGTTATTAAGAATTTGCGTCACACTGGTGTTCCACGCATACACATTTACCCATCCACACTCCGTTCCATTTACGTTGTTTGCAAGAAGTTCAACCCTATTTTCCTGTTATTGTATTCTCTTTAAAGGTCTCCTATTATACTGTTTTTCATCAATATATCATAGGTCTCAGATATACACAAAACATGTCTCTGAAGTGTTTGGCTCCAAACACCAAACAGATCATTGCAGCATCCCATAATCCCCTCTGTTTCAGCCCTGTTTCAAAAGTACTGATTCTCTGTCTGTTACTTTAGATGAAAATAAGGAGCCCCTCCCCACGCCCCTCTGAGAGATATTTGGTTAAAAAGAACACAAAGGTGCTCTAGGAGGAGATTCAGGTGATAAGGTGGGGGGGGGGGGGGGGTTACCTTGGTTGGTGATTGGCTAATGGTTACACAAGCCAAAAACACGTTATGACATCATAAAGTGGCCAAAATCTGATCAGCTCATTTTCAGACAGGTTTTTATAGAAATGGATCAGGACAAAAAGAGAGCCAATCTTTTTTCCTGAAACTTTCAGAATCTCTTTACACAGAGGGGACACATGTTGATGTAGAAGAGACATGAAAAAGTGGATTTTGCATAATAGGTGGCCTTTAAAAATGAATGTCACTATATAGGAAATGTGCCTCAAAAGAAAGAAAGCGGACCTTAGAGGACATGCAGAAAGATTGAATTGGCTTTATTGTGTGTTGAAGGGGTAATTAAACCACATGGTGGACTGTCAGGTATCTTACAGCAGTGCAGAGATATCACTTCAAAAAAAGAACATTGCCCTTCTTCGTAAACACTTCTCTCGTCACCTCTTCTTTTCTCACACATCCTGTCTTTCTCTTTTCCTCTCAATACCTCTTGTCTTCTGCATTTCATTTCTCCTATTCCAATTATTCTAGCAGTGGGAGAAAACATGTCAAACGAAGCCGCCACCTGGCCGCACGGTGCTCTGTCTCACTCCGTCTGAGGAAGTGCCAGCGTGGGTGAGCTGATGTTGTTCAGCATGAGTCAGTGTGTCACCCAGGAAAATGTGATTGATTTACCCAAATAAATTATTCACAATGTGTCGGGCTGTGCTGGATTGTGTGCATGTGGGAAATATTCACACTGTAAAGCTGTACAGCATTCTTGATGTATCTGTATCTCATTTCTGAAGGGTTTGGAGCACAGAGTGAGTCAGAGGAATACATGGACAGCTGTGTGTGTGTGTGTGTGTGTGTGTGTGTGTGTGTGTGTGTGTGACAATATATTTTTTTTTCATCCTATTAAGAGTTGTTTATTATAAATTCCTATCAGTTGCAATGACTCTTAAAGAAATGACAGATTATAAAAAGCACAATTGTAAACCAGAATTACAAAACTTTCAAACAAAGCATGTTAGCAGCACTATAGCATGTTAAGGTAACTTCTGAATGAAAAATAGCCTCTTAGAGCTCTTAAATTATGTCTTGTGATTATTGACAATCGATGTTTACTCTTATGTCAGTTTCTTTAATACAGTGTATAAGCAAATGTTCACGGTATGAAAACTTCAATTTTAATACCACAGTATGTTTGCTAAAATTGTAATGTTCTACTTAGGATCAAATGGAAATGCTTGAGTACAGACAGTGTAGAAATATTCCTGATTAATACTTTTACAATATTCAAGAACATGTCAGAGGTGAATACTGTCTAATTTACTCCACTATAGTTAAACATTATATTTAAGGAAAATTAGTCGATTTCCCTAAACAGTTGTTGCCCTGTGAAATATGCTCATTACAGAGACCTGAAGACAGGAAGCAGGGAGAAACTTCCAGAAAATGCTTACTTTTTGGATTTTAAGGTGTCAAAAAGTTAGCGAAAAGACTTTTAGGACCACTGAAGCGTTGTTGCCAGGCAACCAATGAAAGTAAAGGTGCTGCGACATGTGAGAACGAGGACCTGCCAACAAACAGTTGCAACCTTTATGATGACGCTGTGAAACAGACGCACATGGCTGCGTTCTACTCCCCTCAATTATGTAAAGTACTTCAACGAAATGGAAGGTTTCTATGAAATAACTTTTAACAAGCTCCGAGGATTCAAATCCATGCAGACAGCCCTCAGGAAATGAGCTATAAGGGAAAAGCATGACATGTGTGAACCAGACACAATGAGTTCTAATGGTGATAAAACTAGAGCAAAGCTAACTATACAAAGCGTGTGTGTGTGTGTGTGTGTGTGTGTGTGTGTGTGTGTGTGTGTAAAAGGGATTTCTTTGAGTCTTTTGAGCTATGTGACATGTATGGTGGAGCAGGGGACACCCGTGTGACGTGTACCCAGCAGCGGTGCACTCTGTGTGGGCGGGGGGACCGTAGATCTCAGCCTGTCGCCATCCATCAGCTCTCGGGACTGCTCAACAAACTGGCACCTCCGCTGATACACGAGAGGAGTGCCGGATGACACACACACACACACACACACACACACACACACACAACACACACACACACACACACACACACACACACACACACACACACCACACCACACACCACACACACACACACACACACACACAACACACACACACCACACACACACACACACACACACACACACACACACACACACACACACACCTTGCATTCTTACTTTCTCTTCAGACTTTCACTACACACTCATTGACATGCAAGTATCGCTCGAAAAACTCCTCGACACACACAGACCTACAACCTACACACTTCCTCTGTGACCTGCACAGGAAGTCACAGCACATTTGTCACTGCACTCCCTTCTCCGATCTTGCACCTCCTCACCACTGAGCTCTGACTGATGCTGGCGACTGGTTCTCTGATGAAACGACAAGTTGATGCGATTAAATCTCTCCACTGATGCATGATAATTAGCTTTACACATTTGAAAGTGCGCTTGACACAGCAGTATTGAGGAGAATATGTAGTGGGTGTCATGAAACCGTTCTAAGCATTCCTGGTACACTCTAGGGTGTTTGCAGAGTGATGCACTGATTTATGCATTAATCATCAGTTTGATTCATAAATAAAACTTCCTCCTGGCAAAAAGCTTCTCCACTAACTGCTGAAGCGTTAGTGGGAGGACACATTGTGATGATGTTGGAGTGTCATTGAATGCAAATTAAAAAAGACAAACCAACTCTCAGCTGTATAACACATAATGATAACAGAACTTAAAAGTCCAATCTGATGGGTTCCTATGTTAAAAAAGGTTTAAGTAAGTAAGAACCACAATTTACTAGAATCATAATTCCTATAGGGAAGGTTTTCCTAATTACTGAACCTCCATGTATTTTAATAGAAATTAAGAACCTTTCCTTAAACTGCTTCTGGGTATTAATCCTAAATACCGTATGTGCTTTAACTTCATTATTGCAGAAGATAAAAAGTATAAAACGTCCTGGTGTTGACGTGCTCTTGCATTTTTGATACACCTGTCAGTGCGTGCTTGTGTTACATGCAGAGCTGTCTGTGAAATACTTTTGACAACTAAAAGTGCCTTTTTCTTCAATTAAAATCACACAAGCAGATGTTGCCCAGATGACACATTTGAATCTCTCAATGTTTCATTGCACTTGCTTCCTCTCCATCCATCCCTCAGTTTTGCCCCGAATGACTTTGTACCAACTGGTGAGCTGGGACACACACACCGTCTGTGTTGTGTTACACGCTCCAGTGAAGACAGAAAATAAAACACACATTACCTTTAATAGGTACCACTCTGTACCCATTCATGCAAACACCGGAACACATTATGACAGTATTTATACATGCATACACACACACGCATCTCTTTCTTTTCATCCTATCTAATGGGTCCTTAGCATTTTCCAGCATTTTCCATTGGGGGCTAGCCAACATCCTCCTTTCTACCTGGAAGAGGCTCTGAACCTAAACACAGAGACTCTTTTATGTGCTCAGGTGTCTCAAATGTGTGTCTCATGTTCTCAGGAAACAAAGTGCAGTCTCTTTAGGATGCCTTTGATCTCCTTCAGGTCTGAGTGCATTTCACATTTTTAAGGGAAGGGATCAATGCACCTGCAGTTTAATAACCTCTCTGCAACAGCCCTGTCTAAGGTTTTATATTTAATAAACTTATGCATGCGGTCTGCAGAGTCACAAATCCTCAAAGTACACCCTGTAGCGAGTAAAACTCTAACACAGAAAAGACCTGTCTATGCTGCCCCAGAACGCCTCGTTGGAGATTTATCTTTTTCCATTGTTTTCTTCTTGGGTATAGTGACGTAACGTAATGTAACGGCTCTGCGGATTGGTCCAAATGGACGAATCCGCAGACTTCCTCACACACACACACACACCCACACACACACACTCGGCGGGACGTTGCGAGGCTCGCTGGCGCGAGGAGCG
This sequence comes from Dissostichus eleginoides, assembly GCA_031216635.1. Lineage (NCBI taxonomy): Eukaryota > Metazoa > Chordata > Actinopteri > Perciformes > Nototheniidae > Dissostichus > Dissostichus eleginoides. The sequence continues at coordinate 24,714,023 of CM062278.1, forward strand.
GACAGTGTGAGCTGGCTCACTGGTGTGGGGTCGACGAGACAGCGAGACACCGCGGAACTCAGCCTGAGCACACACACAAACTCCCAGCCAGGCTGCGGGTGTGTGTGTGTGCTCGGGCTGGTTTCAGGCTGGTTTCGGGCTGGTTTTCGCTGTGTCTCGCTGTCTCGCAGACGGCCACTGGGCTCGGAGGGGGGGGGCAGGGGCTCCAACAAGCCGTTTAGGACAGAGAGTGAATACACATACTATACAGAGATGCTGTCTGAGAAACCAATGTGAGTTTGGAAAATTGCAATGTAAATCTATTTTAGTAGACCTCAACAATGGAATTATGATCAGTAGAAATGGCCATGACATGGGACCTTTAAAGAGTTTAGAGTAATTACGACACACACATTGAATGCTTTTTGTGGTTAAAGGATAAACTGGATGTAGGTTGATCACTGGACAAAGTGTGTGTGTTTTCCTCATGGCATCGCCTCAGGCTAGGTTGAACTGTTACCTGTCGATGGTCCAGAACGCCCTGGGATTAATGAATGAGGCACTCACACCGTGTAACGTAATCAATCTCTCAGAGGAGTGTTGTATACACACTCTTACTCACTTTCAAGACACAGAAACATCATGGACCAACACATACACACATCAAGGCACGGTCAGGTGTCACATCTTGTGCAGAAAAACCTCAACAATTGAGCAAACAGTTAAAATAAACTGTATTATAAATATTGTTATACACACAAAAACAGAAGGGGATCATCTTCACCGTTTAGCACCTAAATTGGACTGTGGCTGGAACCCATTTCGAAAATGTAATGAGGCAAACACACGCCATCTCATTAAGAGAATGAATTTGAATGCCAGCAGTGGGAGCACTATTTGGCAAGAAGCAAGGCCAGATGCCTATCAGTGTCTCGGTTAATACTGCAGACCATCAGAAATTCCTAGAGAGCACCCAGAGTAATACACATGCACCATCAAGCTGTTCTTTTTCACACATTTTCACAGCATGGATCTAAATACACAAACACACACAGCAGCATCTGTTCCTACACAACTGCTTACTAATGAAACCATCAAAGGAAACTTTTCTTCCTGTTTGTTCGTCTCCTACCACGTGTGGAAGTGTTTCTGTTTATAAATGTGACTGTATGTGCATTGTGTTTTTACATGCTCAGTATATTTGTTGATATAAGTGAGTTTGTGTGTATTATTTTATGGCTATTAAGTTTAACACGATAATAACATCTTATCCAAATTCTATTTAACAGCACCATTTCTTCTCCGGAAGCAAAAATTGCACATTGTGGACACAAATCGCAGAAGTGAAGATATGTACTGTTAGCTTCTGTTAATCTATCTTCTCATGGAAGGATAGATTTAACAACTTAACTCTCATAAACGGAGCTGGAGCATTGCAGAAAAGTCCTCCACGGAGCCAACAGAGTGTTGGAGGGAACTTTGGGATTTTAGCCTCTGCAGACCATTTACATGCACACAAACCTCACAGACTACAGATAAGGGAAAACCCCCAAAATACTAAAGGGGCCCCTTTAAATACTTAAATAAACGTCTTCTATGATACATTTCAAACAGATTAAAATGTAGGTTTTTTTTATTTGTTTAGATTAACTATGAATCATAATATTAATCACAATAATATATTTATTGATTGACAACCCTAATCATTTTAAAATGTCTATTAGTGATTGTATTTATTGCCCATACATCTTTGTTTTTTGCATGTTTCTGTATCGACTTTGCCTTTTGTATACACGGGCTTACATGTGCTTGTGTGTAAGCAAACAGTACAAGTATGTGTGTATATGTTGGTTACATACTACTCCCTGCTACCTAGCAACAACACACACTGCAGTGACTGAAGGAGAGGGACCACTATGACATCCATTCACTTAAATGACATGTGACAGACTGAAATGACTGTAAATCAATGCAGGACAATACAGCCATAACAAGTGTTTTATCACTGTGAAGACATTGCAATGCAACTTTGAAGTTTGAATTTAATTGGTATAAATAGCAAGTCACATCTCGTATGCAATCACTTTTAATGTGGATAGTTTTGGATCTATCAGGTGAAAGCTAGTCAGTGAAGATAGATCCAAAACTATCCACATTCAAAGTGATTGCATACGAGATGTGACTTGTTATTTATACCAATTAAATTCAAACTTCAAAGTTTCATTAAAGCCGTATATGAAATGTATTTAATGAGTTCAGCAGAATGTATTAGGATCAGTGACTTTAGATACCAGTTGCCCGTAGGTCTTAAAGTTTACTTCAAGCAAACAGAAATGACGACTTCAAAGAAACTCCACAAATGAGGAAAAGTTTCAATATAAATCCCACACCAGAAATCAATTAAAGATTTAACAGATGGTGAAATGATTGCAAAGTACATTTTTCACGGAACAAAAGAGACTGAATTTCATTTGACTGAATCAAGAGGAATATAAACTGTTCCCCCCAACACATTGAGTCCAGTGTGAAATGGCACCAAAACGCATTTAGACCGCCATGTTTTTCGAGTTAGCAGATTGATTGAGATGCTTACATTTCTCTGCTTGTTTTGAATGTGTACAAAGAAATGGTATGCTTAGACATCAACTATTAAAACACATTTAATTGAATGCATAGCGATCATTGCTCTGTTGCAGTGAGTTTATTTTGGAGTCCGTCTACCGCACGGGTCAGACATCACTCAATAGAATTTGCTCTCAAAAGGAAGTGCAGAGAACCCCTGTTGCATTTAATGGAAGTCATTTATCCTTCGACAAACTAAAAACGTACATGTTCACTCACGTAAGTAGATACTATTACAACATTACGACACTAAAATTGTCCCTTGTTGAAACTGTTTTTGCAAATTATTTTTGGCATTTTAACATCTGAGATGTCAATGCCCATAAAACAAACACAGCAAAACAAGTACAAATGTTCTGTGATTAGCAATAATCCTTTAAAAACAATTCCTTTATCTGTAAATCACCAGGTCTAAAGTGTAAGTGTATGAAGATGACTGCAACAACACAAACTGCTCTTCAAATCTAAATCCCAGACATTCACTGTGACTGTTGAAAATAATCTTTCTTTTACATCTGCTTTACTTACAAGAAGTCGATGTTTGGCTAATGATGTCATTTGTAGTCATCTCCAAAATAACTCAATTATAACTCTCCCTTTGCAAACATTATTTTTTGGAAGTTCAAACTTATTACGGTGTTGCATTTATCACCACCGACACTAGAGCTGGTATACCATATCCAAATGATTAATTTAATGCAAGAAAACATCTATTATAAAGTCAATATCATTCAATACATCATAGCTAAAGAGAAGAATATGTCTGCATATCAAACTGAAAACAAAACACAGCTTCGATTATCATCTGAATCCTTAAATGCCTTTTCCTCTTTGCTTCCTGCCAATGTGCTCTCGATTTGGGATTATATTCTTAATCTCACTGATGTTTCTTTATCTCACTTAAATGGTTTATTTAAGGCCGTGGTTGTGAGCAGATGTAACGACTTAACCCCTGCGACCTCAGCTGTCCCGATCTGAGCAAATAAAAGGTCAACATCCGGCCTCGCAGCCCCTCCTCTGACAGTTCCACTTCCTCCTTCTCACAGCGCTCCCCTTCTAAAAGGTCTGCTGGGGCGGGAAGGGATGTGGGGTTTCACCACCCTCACCATGCGGCGGTGGGTGGGCATTCTGGAGCGAGGGTGTGAAACAGATACATAGATGCATGCATAATGTATTTGTTGTCTATATACTGTATGCAGTGATATAAAAGCAGACAGCGAGAAACAGGACATACAGTGTGTATTCTGTTAAAAGAACAGAGCCTGCTTTTCCATGAACCAACTCCCTGTCCAACAATCTGCCACATGTTCATATAAATAATTGTAATTATAAAAACAAAGTCACACAGGATATGATGCGATTTATATTGCCAGGTGTTTCAAATAAACTGAAAAACTACTTAACATGAGCATCGACTCCTTCCAACACTGAGCAGACTCAATCAAATCTCAGCGTCGTCTACTACGTTTGATTGACAGGTGATCTCTTGGATGTGCAGTGCAGTAACAGCACAGCAAACAGTGCAAAACAGAAAAGGATCTTGCAGGTGACCAGTGTATTCCAAAGAACAAGACACTATCTCTAAAGATTCGAGCACAGCCAAGATACAAACAGTTGTGGATCAATATAGTCTACAGAAAGCTTGTGTGTCATGTTGACAATCCCCTTGGGACCAAAACAGCATCAGGCAGAGGAGCAAAAAGGTGTTTGTTTAGACGGACACGAACCAGAAAAGCTCATCTCACATTTTTGCAATAATCTGCAAATGAGTTAATGAATCTGGATGAAAGAGAGGAAACTAAAAAGGAGAATTAAAATCAAATGTTGGCAATTTCACACCAGAGAAACCTAGCTCTGGTAAACTGAAGGCAGTTTTTAAATCAGTAACTGAATATAGCTTTAAAAGTGTCCCTCCAGGGCTTTTCCCAGAGCCACTCTTTTTAAAGCCAATGTCTAAACCAGTGATGAAAGACTCAAAATAATGCAGAAGTGGATATTACTGTACATTCACCCTCGTTGACAGCTTGTTGGCCTTCTCCAAGAACCCAAATCTGTTTTAGCTTGTAGTGTTGCGTAAGAATTTGGAAGAGATTGGCCATTATATAGTGTCTCATTTACTGACTCCATTGTTGCAATTGAGTCTAAATACACACATACAGTATGTGCATTGTAAATGAACACCTTCACATGCGAGCCCAGTACACACACCTGTAGTGCATTCATAGTCATTCAACTCTAAATAATTCAGGTCTGTGTCTCCAGTGTTTTATGCACACTGTAGCTGGAGCAACAGGTGATCACATCCAAAAGAAATCGCACTGACATGCAGAGATGTAGCCAATACTTCAATCCACAGATATCAGATATCAGATTTTAGATATATATGAAATGCGGTCAATTATCCTCATAGCCAGGACATCTTACCCGGCAACATCTAAAAAAAATGGTAGGAAAGATAAAAGTAACCCAGTCAGAAAATGTGTTTTTATGCTGAATGTGTGTGTGTATTGGGGTGGAAAGACATGGATATGCATGTGTGAGTGAAAAGAGAGTCCACAAAAAAATGTATACCATCATGTGTGTGGCCCAAGCTGGTCATTACCATCAAGGGGAAATCAGGTAATAATAACTAAAAACCTATTAATTTGAAAGAAGGAACAGGGGAATAAAGTGTTGAAGCAAACTGCTATATAAGGATTTAAAGTGCAAGTACTCACACAAACGCATGGTAGACGAACGCCCATTCCCTCGGTCTCTCCAACACGTTGTAGAGGTAATTCTGGAGCCGCCGGTATCGCGCGTTCCTGCGGCCGCTCTGCGCGCTGTAGATCAGCGGCTTCCCGAGCAGGCTGAGCCGGGCTCCCTGCTTCCTCTCCGACCCCAACGCACCTGCCGTGGAGGGAGACAGGAGACCGTCACCTACTCGCCCCGCGTTATTCATTGCCCTGCGCCCAGACTCCACATCTTTCAGTGCGTTGTCCTGCGCCCTGCTTCCAGTCGAGGTCTTCAGCCAGAGCCCAGTGCCGCTGCTCTCGTCTCCGGTGTGACTGCGCGGCATGGCATCACCAGCGCACACACACACATGTAGCCTCGTGCGCCAGAGGGTGTTTGACTACTTTCACTACAGCAAGTAAAACAAAGCAGTGGTTAAAGAGTTAACTAGCTGCTCTCATCCTGTCATCCTGTCATCCTGTGAGCAGATCCACCGTGCTGTTTGGGAACTTTGGCCATCTGCGAAAAGCTGGAGAAGAGTGGGGTTATGAAGGAGTGGATCCATTGGAGACACTTGGCTGGGGGAGGGCTCTCTCCCACCCTCCCTCACTCTCTTTCTTACCCTCACTCACTCTCACTTTCCGTCTTGCTTCTTTCTGTCAAAGTGTGTTGAGGCTGCCGGTGCCGGTGCTGCCCCGGACCATTCTCGCTTTTACGCATCGGGCAGAGAAAGCCACAGCTCAGACAACACCACCAGAAACACAACGTTAGGTGATCTCCACATCCAAAGTTGCGGCTTTATCTATAAATGTCTTTTTTGAATAATACGTGGTAATTGAAAAAACGTCAAAAGACAAAAGTGCACCGATGACGCAGGTTTTACGCAGGCAATATGTCCCTATGTCCTAAACAACCAGCGTCATATTGATTTATTTATTTTATTATTTTATAAAACATCAAGGCCATCACTTAAGTTATGCTTTGAAACACTTCTAACTGTGTTATTTTAGCATTTTATTAAGTCAGACTTAACTGTCAATTCAACTTAATCTCTAAATCGGTTGAAAATGCATGATCAACTCGAGAATATATTCAGAGAATCAAACGGAACCGAACCGGCTTTATAAATATTAACTGCTGCGTCACTGTCCACCGATCATGTGACCCATGGAAAGCACGGGCTACTTTGACTTGTCTTCTGAGGCAATGTCTTTTCACGGTGTTACTGAAAAGGCCTACCACACGAAATATCCTGCTCTAAAATGTACAGCTTGATGCATCCATGTCTATTCTTAAAGTTTTAATGAGTTGTTTTTTTCAATGTCTATGACTGATTTCTTTGACAATAGTTAAGACATATGTTACATATATATACAAACAGTTGTGATCTTAAGGCTCAGTTTAGTCTTTTTCAATCAAATACCTAAGAACAGATTTGTTTTTATGCAAATGTTCCCATGTTTTGTCTTCGTGCAACTGAGAGAATTTGTTGAAGAGAATTTAACATTTTTTATTTGGACTTTCCAACACTCGAGATGGCGTCAGCAATATGAAGCCCTCATATGCCGTTTTCTTTTTGTAAATGTGAGCCCATCACATGGCCAATATGAGCAAGACATGTTTTTTTTTCCCTGTTGGAATTTAAGACTACTTTACTTTACTGTAAATAAAACTGTGATCAAAGCGTGACATCTAGTGGGCAAACATAGGCATTACATGAAGAGCCCATGGGACAACAATCTGGATTCAATTTGTAGATAACTAAACTGTAACTTTGATCATAGAAAACAGCAATAGAAATTAAAACATGGAACAACAAAAATAATAATAAAAACTTAATTCACTAACGATTTTAAGTGATAATTTACCAGCAGTATATTGCAATTAGTGATGTGTCGGTCGCGAACGAGCCGATTCTTTTGAACGGCTCTTTGGTATGAAGGAGGGGAACCGAGTCGTACTTGGTGAGAGAGCCGTTATTGTTATCGTTCAATCGTTGGTCCGCACTCACTGCCTGCCAAAATCCACTCGCCTTTTAAAAAGCTTGATTTTGTTCCCCAAACGTATTCTGTGAAGACCCGCCCCTACTCTGATTGGTAGGTTTCAGCACGAGGAGTGAGATGGGGTGGGTCTTAACGGAATACGCGAGAGAGAGAAGTCATAACAAGTGGTACAGGACAGGTAGACGACGTGTTTTTCGGATGGAAAATGAGCCAAACGCGAAAACGCAGCAGCCTTTGGAGGCACTTCAACCAAAACCCAGGCAGTGATAAAGCGCATCATTTGTAAAGGCAAAATATCCTTTAAAGCAGGGTCAACAAATAATCTCCATCGCCACTTAAAAACACAGTATCTAATATTAAGAGTTGCGTGAATTTCATTCAAGGCAAGGCAACTTTATTGACTTAACACATACAGAGGGTAAATTCAAAGTAGTAATTCACTGACATGAATGACATGGATATGGCGCCACCTTGTGTCATGTTTACAATGCAGATTATTGACATAAGGTCTGGCAATACAGTCAATCATTATCCTGGTGATTATTTCGCAGATAAATTTAGTAACCCCGCCCCCTTTTAAGAAAACGGCTCTTTTGAACGGCTCTTTGAAAGGAACGGAGCCATAAGATCCGGCTCCCTTCAAAGAGCCATAATTCCCATCACTAATTGCAATAGTATGAAGCTGCAGCGTCGGAGACTGCAGTTTCAGGACCGAAATCCTGGGACCGCCGCACTCCTAGGACCCTAGTTGTTTTGCAACATCGCCACCTAGCGAATTGGATGCCCGCAAAAGTACAACCAGCGAGTATTGAGACTCATACACAGCGAGTCTCTTTGGACATTGTAATGCTTGTTATCAGTGGCGGCGCCAGGGTATGGGTGGGGTAGGCTACAGCCATACCAAGAAATGGCATAGCCCCACCTTAGCCCCACCATGAAAAATGATGTTAAAGTAAGCACATTAAATTAAATAATAAGCAAAATGCTAAATGTTGAGAACACGGCTTGCGAAAATATACGGGGCGTGTCCACGACACATAAACTGATCCTGCTGTAACAACAAGTGCACTTACTGATGCAATATGGTTGAGACCATTCGGGGTTATGCTAGAAGAGGGGTGCAAGGAATAGTCTAAGTAGTGTGGGAGTTTTATACCCTAAAGGTGTGGAAATTCTCTGGCGTTATAATATCAGCGCGGCCGTGGTCAGATCAAAATGCCTCCGAATGCAATTTGAATAGACCTACAGCCAATCAGAGCAACGAAACGTTGGGTCTGCGTCATGCATTACTGATTGAGATCAATCGGAACCGCCATTCAGTATCCCCATTAGATCTTCAACGTGTACTATCATACGTCACGTTCTGTGATCCCTTTTTATTTACTACAAGACAAATGTGCCGTTTTATTTCATACAGTTCCATTCTGATTGAGACAGGGAAATAATCTAAACCTCACGCGTGGCGTTTCACTGTCAAGGGGGGCGATATAGCGTGTATGTAATTACATTGCAAATACTGACTTGAGCCCCACCACTGTATGGGTTAGCCCTACCATAGATTACCCAACAAAAATACTCTGGCACCGCCACTGCTTGTTATTAACGATCTAAAAATGCATGAAAATATGTTTTTCTTCCAGAAATTAAATTATTATTATTAACAACAATTTGTTGTTATTATGTTTTTGTTTTTTAACAAAATACAATTTTTTTATGTATTTTGTATGTCAGATGTAAAAAGATAGTCTTTTATATTTGTCATATCAAATTTGACATACAACGTAAATATATATATATATATATATATATATATATATTGTATGTAGACATACATTTAGATGTATATTTTGTTAAAAGAAAACAAAATGTTAATTGAGTTTTTGGGAGAAGGGGTGGGATTAAATACGTGTAAACTTCTTCCTACGCCTTTTCGGATGTGTAATTAGGTAGATAATTTGTTTATATATAATTTGTAAGTCAATAATATTTAGTTTATCAATTTGATAAACTGATGATACTGCTTACTTTACTACAGTATCATAATTCTCTTGTTTCATTTCTTTTTTTTTGTATTACACGTTCGAAATAAATCAAATCAAATGTGTCTTTGAAGAGGTGCTTGATTACTCAAAAACAAAAACAACTGTTAGTGTGTTTATGCACCTGGCTGGCAAAGATAAACATGCAGTTTGACCGAGAGGCATTTCTACGGAGCCCTGGAGGGTTCATAGAGAGAAAAATAAATAAAACGAGGCCACGTTTTATTAATTCGTGTGCACAATATACTTTCTCGTTCGCACAAGATACTTTTTCGTGCGCACGAGATACTTTCTCGTTCGCACGAGAAAGTTACCGGTGCGCCAAGTAGGAAGTGGAGCGCACAGGAGGCAACCGCTTCATTGCAGACTGTTATGTTTATGTGGGGAAATGACAGTGCATACATTATTTGAGATATATTTCAAACTCGGACTTCATTTAGGTGCTATTTTTTTAAGCACCGGATTCGCAAAACAGGAGAGTCTGTGAACCAGTCTGCCTTGATCTATGAATTCATGTCCGTGACTCTCACAGTATCTGCTATCTGCGCGCAGAGAGCTGTGTCTTTTACGCAGCGCCTTCACTCTGTTTACCTTCAGAACAGCTGAATAGAGATCGAGGCTGCTACGTTTTAGCCACACACACACACAGACACACACATGCACACACACACCTCGAACTGCCCGATTATTCCCCCTATGACTCGTTTTATGAAGGAGATGTCCGGTCACCAGGGCGCATGATGTGTAAATAACCCAATTTGTGTTCTGTGAAACTGAAAAGGATATGACATTGTTTTTGTTACTTTCGTTGCAGTTGTATATGTCTTAAATGTAATTTAGGTTAACTTTCTGTTTTATTTAGATGCTTTTATTTTGAAGGCGAGTTTACGCTGTTGACAGGAAGTTGTTGTTGCTATGGAAACGTGAAATGCTAAATGATGTGTGTGTGTGTGTGTGTTCGGTGTATGTGTGTGTCCGACACCGGCATTTGTTTTCAAATTACCATGAACAGTAATTTACACACATCTGGCTAACTCCATATGTGTATTCCCAAGTGAAAGAAATTCGTTTAATCCTAATCTCGATGTAAACTAGTGCTAAATGCTGTCGGAGTGCACGAACGCCACTATCATAATATCTTCTGAAAACAAATGCCCAAACATACACAGACACACACACAAACATACACACACACGCCCTGGCGACCGGACATCTTCTTCATAAAATTAATAATATGGCGTAATAATCGGGCAGTTCGATGTGTCTAACCATAAGAAAGCATCTCGTGCGAACGAGAAAGTATATCGTGCACACGAATTAATAAAGCGTGGCCTCGTATTATTTAAATTGAGGCCACGAATTACATCTCGTGGCCTCGTTTTATTTATTTTTCTCTCTATGAACCCTCCAGGGCTCCGTACATTTCAGTGCAGAATCAATTTTTATTTATTTATAAGACGGGCACAATTTCCACACTGAGGATTCTTCACTGGGGTGAGGCGGGGTCTGTTGTTCCCTCAGCCACCAGAAAACAGCTCCAGCTGCAGTACCCCGGGAAGCCCTCTTCGGAGTAAAAACCCTCCAAGATTCCTCGCCATCCACTTCCCCGGTAGCCTGTGCCAACGTCCTTATAAAGATGGTCGCATTGAAAGCACCCGGTTTCATTAAACAAATAAACAAAAAGGCTAACAGTTGGTTTTGCAGCGAGTCATCATAGGCTAACAGATGACTCAATACACCAGAATAGTTGTTAACTTTAAACAAACAACACGATTCACATTACTCACACTATTACTGTAATTAGTGATTAAATCAACAATTAATGTAGGACACCTAGTTGGGCTTGCCAAAAAAACGCTACAGTTTCATTAAACAAATAATCAAATATGCTAACAGTTTATTTTGCCAAAAGCTATAGCCAACGAATAATTGTTTTTAGTTTCGGTCCTGAAACTGCAGTCTCCGACGCTGCAGCTTCATGCTACTCGCGATACACGTTACTTTGCAAAGGCTCACCACGCCGTGGTTGGTCGAGGAAGTGACGACGTTCCTACATTACATTGCAGATGATAAGATCCAGCGGGAGCTCGACGGGACAACTCGCAATATTAAAGTATTTCAGGAGGTCTCTACACAGATGTCCACAAGCGGCTACTCGAGGACTGTCGTGCAGTGTAGGGAAAAACTCAAAAAGATGAAGAGTGAATATCGCTTGGTCAAAGATAATAACAACAGGAGTGGTGCCAGTAGGAAAAACTGGAAGTGGTTTGAGCTAATGGACACCATTTACGGCCATAGACCGGCTAGCGTTGGGAGGGATGGAGGCCTGGACTCTGCAACGGCGTTACTGGAGTCTCTGCATGGTACGTTTTTTCTAACGCTCTGTTATTTGCTTGAAAGCGTTGTGTCCCTATCTGTTCTAAAGCTCACTTCTAACAAATAAGTCGTCACGGCAGTTTTAAGCAGCGTGACTCCGCCCGACAAAAAGCCGATTGCTCCGCCTACACTGCGTTACTATAGTTACTGCCCCAGTTCCTAAACTGTAATGGAAACGCGCCATCAAGTGAGCTGGTCCTAACAAGGCCTAACGAGGCCGAGCGAGGCCGGGCTCCGCGCTGTAGTGGAAACGCGCCAGTCCCAGCATACAGTCCCAGCATACAGTTGTTAGCCAGCAGTGGTAGGGTGTGTCTGTCCCTCGCTGGCTGTCACCAATAAACATTTCTCCCGGAGAAGGTAGAGAAGAGTTCAAGGGGGGCGCTGGTATCCTGCTTTTTGGGGTTTCCCCTTTCCTGTTGTGTGTTATTTAGGATGTTGCCCTTGTAAATGATCGGCAAAGGCTAAAATCCCAAAGTCTCCTCCAGAGGGAGTTCCTCTCCCTCACACTTTCCCCCTGCCCTGCTTGTTTACGTTCTTAAGATAGTGACATCACTATATAAGACTCGCGCTTCTATTGGCTAGCGCTGCAACACATTGTACGTGATTGGCTAAGGGGCGGGGCATCATCTCTTAGTGGTTGACCAATCACAGCAGAGCCGGTCAGCTAACCAATCAGAGCAGACAGGGCTCTGTTTTCAGACAGAGGGTGAAAAGAGGAGCTGCAGCACAGGCAGTATGAGAAAAATAAAGACCTTTTTGAACATTAAAGCATGTAAACGTGTCAGGCTCAAAATACACATATGAACATTAGCATAACATAGCCTAACATTAAGCGAATTGTGCACCGCAAAAAAAACATGTATTGCTCACTTGATGCCCCGAAGTTATGTGGTGACTTTATATAGGATCTGAAATACTATTAATGGTAGGACTATATATTGAAGTAAAGAGGTTAAGAAATGACCCTATTAAACCAGTCTTCATCCATCACATCCAATCTAATTAATATTTGTCTTTGATTAGTTTTCTCTGTATTTATTGTTTATTAATTCCATCATCCTGCAAAAATATATAATATTAAAAAGCCATGCAATAGATAGATAGATAGATAGATAGATAGATAGATAGATAGATAGATAGATAGATAGATAGATAGATAGATATACTTTATTAATCCCACATTGGGAAATTATTTTGTTACAGAACCAGTGTGCTGAACATTAAAATACAAATACTTAAAAGTGAAAAAAGTAGTTAACAATTAAAAATTAAATATAAAAATAGTATGAACAATAGGGTCACAAAGGTTCTTTATCACAAATCCTTTTGGATTACCATTTAAAAATAGTGGATTTTAATTTGTTATTGTAGGCCTATTATTATTTATATTAGTACTACCACGTGCTTTACTATAATCCCCTCCCCAGTGTCAATTAATTTAGGCCTAATCCACAACTTTAATTGTCAGAACTTCAGCACTGCTAAATAGATTTAAATTCAAGTGATCCGAACTAACACTTTAATTAAGAATTAGAAAGGGGAGTTAATGGCAAGAGAGAGAGGGGGGTGGGTGAGAGAGAGATAGAGAAAGAGGGAGAGAAAGAGCGAGAGAGAGGGGGGGAAAGAGAGAGCATTGGCTGGGATTAGGCTTGTGCTGCAGGTTACACGGGATTACTGTGGAAATCTCTGCACGGCATTTCTCTGCCTGAACTGATTTAACACCTTTCTGATTCTGGGGATAAACAAGCTGTATGGAAACATGGCCGACATCCCTCAACTCGTCAAAATTGGAATTTATATGAAGATGCTTCCCAACAACAAGGCGGTGCACTTCAAATCCGACGGTGCCCGGTTCGGACAGACCCGGACCATCAAGCTGCTGACCGGATCCAAATACAAGATCGAAGTGGTCGTTAAACCAGGAGCGGTCCAGGCCACGTATGTAGCGCTCCTATTCTGTCTGTTTCAGGCGTGGATCATCATGACATGGGCATGGACCAAACTGCCATGTTACATCTATTCATTTAAGGGAACAAACATCATGGTATTTTTACCTTACAAATCTCTTCTGAGAAAAAGCCACGGTGGTTATTCAAGGCATAGGAGTGCCAAAGAAACGTTTACAGTCAATTAGGAGATTGCAGTTTTCCCATGAACCTTCCAAAAATAGAGAATGTTGTTGCATGTTGCACAGCCACCTATTGTCCCCTTAATATTATAGCGTGGAATGGAATTAAATGACGGTATTATAGCCTAAGGGGTATTTTAAAAACGTTTGAGCTTCCTACCATTTATCTGTTTTTGTCATATAATTTCCTTTACTAAGGAAAGCATATGTCTGTTTCATTTCCTGACAATTAACACTTAAAGTATTCTGCTTAATAACACAGAGTCTATTTTTACATATATAGGCTATTAGTTAATGGTAATTTCTAGAAAATTTAAAATGAGGATTTCCTTCCATGGAATCTCAGTGGTGATTTCAACAGAATGCATGTATGGAGTTAAAGGCACCATTCATGGACAGTGGGATATATAGCCCTTACCTCACTACCACATATAAAGTGTAAGAAAGAGGTTTTCGTGATTTTAAGCTACATACAAAAACACAAAACCCCTCAAAACACCACTTGTACATTTTGTACGTATCACAGTAAAATATATTTGCGATATATTGTCTGACTAAAAGCCATGCACTTGAACGCTCAACAAGTCCTTTTTCCATGTGTAGCGATCGAAAGTAGGATTTTACACGGTGCACATGAAGGCAACATAAAACCAGTTGGCTGCAAATCAAATCCACACAGATTAGGATTCCGGGGTTTGAGTTTTGATTGTGTAAAACGTCCTCTTTTGATTTGACTACAGTTCATGATTATGTAATGGTTGTTGTATTTCCATCTCCAAAGCAGGATTATTGTTAACATGCTGTGACACTACTTGAACACTACGGTGTAAAAATAGGTCACACGTGCAATGATGCAAGGACATTTGGAGCATGCTCATAAAACACAGCTGCAGACATAGCTCACTAAAAGGATTTCTCACAATGAAATCCGGAACAAAATTGCATCAGTAAGTATGAAGCTTGAAGTATTTATCAGTTAGTGCTTTTAAAATTGCATGTGTAATTTCTTAATACATCCAATCAATGACATCATTTTGAATACATCTTGTCTTTGTTTTTATTAAAATTAGAATCCGGTTTTATAACCAAGTAGGTTTTCACATACAAGACATTTGCTTGGGTGAAAACCAAAAAAATTATGTTTACAAGAAATATAAATACACAAAAATAAAAAAGTACAAAAAGAACATAACAAGTTACTCTGAGAATAAATATGTGCAGTATTTTGGAATTTATTAACATTGACTCACTTGTTTTTCCATCTTCTGTGCACGGCCTCACATGAACCTTTAATTTAAAGATTAGTCTGATGTGTTGTGTACCTGCAGCTCGATGAGTATCGGTGCGGTGACCTTCCCTCTGGAGCAACAGTCTAAAGACCCGCAGTCCGTCGTCTATAGCGGCCAGTACGACACAGAAGGGGTGACACATACTAAGAGTGGAGAGAGGCAACCAGTTCAGATAAACATACAGGTATGGATATACTGTACACAGTGCACCAAACTACTAGGGATGCACCTAAACCTTTATTCGGGTCGATACTCACTCAAATAGCTGGATTGGTTATGGCGACAATGAGACCTACCTATTAATTTCAATCTCATGTTTGTATATTGCATATAATATACAGAAAAAGAAAACATATGTTCTTGTTTTTAGTGTTCAAGTCTCCTCAGCTAGCAGCAATTAACAGATGCTTTAAGCTTCAGTGATGTTTCTTAGTAGCATAACGACAGGATCATTCAGTTACAACAAATTGTGTGTGTGTGTGTGTGTGTGTGTGTGTGTGTGTGTGTGTGTGTGTGTGTGTGTGTGTGTGTGTGTGTGTGTGTGTGTGTGTGTGTGTGTGTGTGTGTGTGTGAGATGCCTCTCTTCATTTCCCCTTCACATGATGATATAGTGCGAGTGTGTGTGTGTTCCCATCTGTCCACTCTGTATGTCTTGTCATTAGAGCATCAAATGAGGCCACTAAGATGCTGAAAACTTTTTGTGCATATGTGTGTGTGTCTTTACTCATCTGTGCATGTGTTTCTCCTCCAGTTCACAGAGGCGGGTCTGTTTGAAACAGTGTGGCAGGTGAAGTACTACAACTACAACAAGAGGGACCACTGCCAGTGGGGAAACAGCTTCAACAGCATCGAGTACGAATGCAAACCCAACGACACGCGCACGCTCATGTGGATCAACAAGGAGATGTTTGTCTGACGGAGGAAGAGCTTCAAATGTTTAGTGTTACTCTGCAAAAACAAAAACGTTATTATCCTTAATGTCATGATGAGGTATTGTCTTACCTTAAAAGGAAATGCAACCACTCTCCCTTTCTGCCGTAAATATCAAATGCAGTCTTTCCACAGGGGATTTTGTATGTTTATGCTGGTTAATCAAATTTGGCACATTAAGTCTGTTATTAAAATGAAACATGTAGCAATTCTCAACTACCTACACTTTTAATTCCGTTTTGGAAGACTAAATTACATTTTAAGAAAAATATTTGTATATGCCGTTCCAGTTATGGCATGTGGTTATCCTGAGGTGTGTTCAAATGTGCAGAACTGTATGTGGGTCAGTGCACGTGTGCCTGTGTGTTTAGCTACAATACGTGTGTGTAACAAGACGGTGCTTGTACAGGTTAATATAATTTTACGTGTAAGAGATTCATTCCAAAATCACTTTCCAAAGAGATCCAGAAGTGTTCACCTTTGCCACTGACTGCACATGGATTAATCAAAAAAGGGACCATAGTGTTTTGGAATGAAACCCTCTGCAGCTGTGTGTATGAGTATTCTCTTGTGGTACTATTTTGTGTACTGTATGATGCAGTGTTGGATGTAGGAATGTTGTATTTGGGTGAAGTCGTGCTCCTATTTACAGTGTGTTGTTTTCTCTACCTCTTCTGAAGGACCTAGCCATAATAATGAATTGTTTATTCAAGCTAAATAATTTATTTGGAATACTCAAAACGTAACAATGACATTTCAGAATATATATTTTTAGTCGTTACTTGTATTTTGGAAAAAAGTATTTTGTACAGTGAAATATTTAAAAGTGTTTTCATATTATTGTTTGTATATTGGTAAAAAATAACAAAATTAGTTTCTTTAAAATATTGAAATGACCTATGCAAGAAACCAGAGCAACAGACATGATGAAATGGTCCAATAGTGGTGAAAATGAAATGTTACTCTGACCTTTTTGTGAAATTGTTGTTTAATGTTATCAGTGAAATTGAAAATCTTTTGTGTGGAAAATGTATTTATTTGGACTGATTCATCATACTGTAAACTACATCAGATTTAGATCAGGAACACAACAAGTAACAAATGAAAACTATGTAAATGTATTATATATAAAAAAAAAAAAAAACACTGCAGAAAGATGCGACTTGACAGGAAGGGAAAAGTCCCATAAAGCATGTTGATAAAGGTCAATCACAGCAGTTATAGTTAGCAATTAGACGTTAATCACACTGACAAAACAGTTATCATGTTCTGAAAACTCAAAACAACAAAATGAGCAGTTTAGCTAACAGAAGCTGAACTGTTAGGGCTGGGTCAAAAGTTCAGGACCTAAAATGGCAGAGACCAGATGGATGCAGTCTTTTAACAAAGTTTAATAAAGGAAAAAAGGAGCAACTAAAAAAATCCACAAAATGAAGGTGGATCTAGTTCACGCTGGTGGCGGCGGCAGGACTCAGGCTGGCTCGAGCAGACACTGGGAAAAACAGAGGAAAAAACAAGGTTAGTCTTCAACAAAAACAGCAAGAGAAAATCACACTAAGCTAGGATACTACAACGTTCAGCTCTACCGAGTGAGACGGAATTATCTGGCACTGGAGTGTGAACATGACCGGGGTTTTATGGAGGAGTTGATTAGATGAGAACAGGTGCTCCTCATTGTGAACCAGCTGCGCCTTCTAACGATCACCACACTGCACAGGACAGAGAGAGAGAGAGAGAGAGAGAGAGAGAGAGAGAGAGAGAGAGAGAGAGAGAGAGAGAGAGAGAGAGAGAGAGAGAAGACAGAGGGGAGGAGGAGAAGGCAAAACACCTAAACCATAACATGAACATTATGATTGTCTGGTGCTATGGTATTGACTGTTCAGCTCATAGACTGTTTATAAAAAGGTTCAGCTTCAAAAAAGGTCCTGCAGAAAGCATGATAAAGTAGGAACACGTTTTAGACTAAATGTAAGAGGTATACTTGGGTAGCCTATATGCTCAAATCTGTAAGATATCACAAAAACGACCAAAAATCGTTTTAAAGGTCCCATGTCATGGCCATTTCTACTGATCATAATTCCATTGTTGAGGTCTACTAGATTTACATTGTTCAATGTTCCAAAATCACATTGGTTTCTCATACAGCATCTCTGTATAATATGTGTATTCACTCTATACGCCTTGTTGGAGCTCCTGCCTCCCCCCTCCCTGCTTTAAGAAAGAAACACACACAAAGGTGCAGGACTTTTTATGTTTTCCTTTCCTTCATTATCTTTGTGAGTTTTCATGTTTTGAGAGATGTTTTTGTTCTTGCCAGCCTAAAGGGGACACCCCCAACTCCAAGGGACGAAAAAAAAGGTCATGTGATTTCAAATAAATCATCCCTGCTCAAACTGCTGTCTAGCTCAGAGGTTCATACAGGCACACCATATTCTGATCTCTGTGATACATGGGTTCAAATCCCCATCTTGGTAGGACATTTTGGGCTGTATATTAAAAAAAAATCTGTCTGGCTATAAAACATAATTTAAAGAAATACTCAAAATAAGTACCTCGAAATTGTACATTAGTACAGCACTATACTAAATGTACTTGGTAACTCTCCACCACTGCACACAGTGCAGAATGGCCTAAGGTGTCGGGTATTCCTGCAGTACAGCCATAGCTCCAGTGGAGAGAGCCCAAGCACAAGCAGCCTGTAGTGAACCTGTAGTTCCCGGATGCCTCCAGCAGCACCTCCCCCTCCTCTCTCCTCCCCTCCGCCACCGCCTGCTTGTCAAGCCGAGCCTCCTCCTCCGTCCCCTCCCAGCGGGTCTGCCTCCCTTTGCTACAGCACAGAAAGCCTTGGTGAAGGAGCCTGAAGCTGGGTTTTAAAGCCAGGACGAGAGACCTCAGAGAGTACCACAACCATATATATTTTTTAGTACTTCTCGCCACATCTCGGCGACCTACCAACTCCCCCTCCCTCTCTCTCTCCCCTGTTGGACCTCTTTTCCGCCTGGATTTCATCATCCGACCTGCAAGATGGTAAGCACTTAATTTCCACCCCTCCGACGACTTGTAAACACACCAGTTTGCAGGCCTGTGTCGATAAATGTGGCTTTTTGACAGGTTGTTGTTGTTGTTTTTGTACGTAAAGTTTAAAAACGTAGAGCTCTGTTGAGAAGGAAACGCTTTCCTCGCCCACTTTGTGCAACACCCCGGGGCTGACAGTAGCCTAAAGCTTGTGGCCCATATACAGTATGTCTTATCTCCTCTCAGTATAGCCTTCACTCTTATTAGCAACAAGGGCCTGTGCAAATTAGTTTTCGTGGCAAAAAATACACGCGTAAAAGGCCTTTGCTTGGTGACTAATTGTGGCACAGTTTGCACCGCAGCCAGGAAAATGTCACTTAAGTTTTGCTTTGTTTTCGCACTCACCCTGCCTGCATGAAAAGTGAATGCATGTCTGTTTTTGATCTCAATGAGTTTTCGGGGAAGCATGGCGCTGTGTTGATAGTTGCAACAGTGTTACATGTGAGCTTTAATAAATAGACTGAGGTTACACTTGTATGTATTTACAGCGGTTCT
The DNA here is from genome assembly GCA_031216635.1 of Dissostichus eleginoides. Classification (NCBI taxonomy): domain Eukaryota; kingdom Metazoa; phylum Chordata; class Actinopteri; order Perciformes; family Nototheniidae; genus Dissostichus; species Dissostichus eleginoides. Next base: position 24,733,671 of record CM062278.1, read on the forward strand.
ACTGGCAAGCAGGCCACAGTGCTTTCAGAATCAGAATCTGTAGTAGCTTTACACAAACGAGGAATTTACTTTAGTGTAAATGGTGCGTACAAAGACACAGAAAGAAGAATACGTTTTTAGTCTATTTTAAAGACAACAAATACAAAATAAAGACGATATTTACACAAATATAAATATGATAGAAACTATGACAAATACTATATTCAAAGTGGAGAGCTGTGTTATGTTCCTTTTTAATTGGTCAGGGGCCTATACCGAGTATATAAACTATATTATATGATGTTGAGTTGCCTAGTAACCGTAAGGCATCCATGTAGGGACCAATAGGAGTGTGTTTGACCAGGGCTTGATCCATATTTAACTTAGCAGAGGATTACATTTGACTTGTTGTCAGTGTTTATTTGCAAGGAGGTGTCCAGGAATGTGGGTTATTTGTACACGATTTAAACCACCTTTGTACCTGCTTTCACTTTCCCTCCAATTCCTCCTTCCAAACATGATCACACACATGGATCCATCCATTTTCTGATCAGTTATTGATATTCTTATAGCACAACATTGGCAGCAGCAGGCTTTTGTTCACTGATACAAATTGTCCTGGGTGGACAGGAAAAAAAGCCTCATTTTATTTCTTATTCCACTGTATTTGCTTTATTATATATTAAGAAGCCTTTATTTGTTTGGGGTTTTCTGGATCTGGGTCGCTCTGACCTTTTGTTGACTGTTAGATTTAGATGTCTGTAAATATTGACTTGAGCAAATAAGCTTTCATTAAGTTGAAAAACTTGAGCTGGGCGAATAAATCAAAAATGTTAGATGTATATTGGACCAACCTACTACTTGCAAAAATATAAACAAAGGAAATTATGTTCATTATACAAGACTGCCAGTAAAAATGGAATGAGGAACAGTGTAAGTGCAAAATATACAAATATTAGGGTTATTTAAAGAGAGAAACTAAAGAAAATGAACACATGAAGGCCAAAGAGCAGCATGTTCTGTTCTTGACAGCATTAAAATGAACGAACAGTACCAGTGGCTTCTTTTCTGTCCTATACTAAATGAATTAACCGGAGATAGGTGAGCTTAAAGTGATCAGGACACCTTGTTACATTTACCCTGCAGCACTCTTAACTCTGTGCCAGAGGTAGAGACTCAGGGCAGGCATGTTGTACAGATAGTAACATACGTCCAGTTGAAGTGTATTCTTCTCTGCTGAAAGGGGGGGTTGGGGGCAGGGACTCGTCTCTTAAGCATGTAGTGGAATGATCTGATGCTAAGGAGACCATATGCTGCCTAGCAATCCCGCGCCACCCACATAAGGATCGAGCCGGAGCTAATGTAAAAGAGATAAAAGCCACAGCGAACCACCAGCACAAGTGATGATCAACACGACGTGATCCACAGTGCACTCCCCAGCAGCCCACTCAATCTGGATTTATTCTCCTCATTTGTTATGGCATTGCTGCAGTGCTACGCTTGCACTGTGTCCAGCAGTCACCAGCACACGAGACATTGTTGTCATTTGAAAATCTATTTTTCTGGTGTTTTTTTAGCATCTTTGACAAGTTAAAACATTCATTTTTAATGTTAAAATTACATGTTATAACAAGGTAATTGGGGAAATAAGGCATTAGAGACTGTTTGGATGTGCTCAAAGAAAAGAAAAAATGGAAGTATACACATGCAACACATACGCCACATTATGCCACTGACATAATGTAGGATGGGGGGAAGTTACATACACCTACTAGAGTTGAGCAATAGGTTACATCACCTGTTTGCTAGAAGCAGAATCTTTGACTAATTGGTATTATATGGCTGATTTAAATAACAAAATCACTTTCTATGTCTGCCTTATCCGCATTTAAGACCTCAAATGTGCTGCCTAAATAACCTCTTCGATAAGTCAGGTTATGGTTATTTCGGTCTTAGTTGACCAAGATTTCTGTTGTCGATTAGTAATTGCTTTAGTATTGTATCCATATTTCCAAGAAACCTAATAACACGTTATTATTAGATTTAAAGAGGTTATTTTTGCATGATTCTGTCTGGAAATATAATTACAGATCTGTTGTTTACTCAACAAAATCGTGTATTAAAAATCTCTATATTTGAGACCCTACATGTTGCAAACTTTCAGTGGCAGAATTGGAACCAACAACACAGGGCTTTCCTTTACTGACAGCTTTAATGCCTACTATCAGACAACCACTTCCTATAGGGTAAAAGTAATGAGTTTTTTATATAAAAGTATGAGTAAAAAACAGTTGAAAATAGGGTTTTTATCGTCATTATACTGATGCATCTAGTGATGTGAGAAACATGATTTTTAATATCATTGTGTCCCTAATTTGACACCTCTGCTGGAATAGACAAGCGTTGATGTTATGCTGTTATTGAAGCTGCTGTTTCAACACATTCATCTGCAGCTGTGACGTTTTGCATAAATCCAAATAACAATAGTGTTGGTTTCTGTAGAAATATAAGTACAGACAAAACAAGGAGATAGACAGTTTCCAAGTTCTCCAACCAGTACAAAATAATTGAAGGAATTTGTCTATTTGCTCCTTCCTCCTTAAGTCACTGGATTGTGGCCCTGCACCATTAACATTAAGAAAAACACTTTCTCTCTCATGTTTTCAGCATTTAGGAAATACTTGGCTTTATCACCACTAGGTAAATGCATAAGACGATTTAGGCATTGTTAGTTTACATGGCATGAGGCATTCAAAACCCTTTGTAAGTAAGCCTAAGTCAGGGATAGAAATGGCTGGGAGGATTAGCCCTAGCGGAGGTACTTCAGGCAGCTAAGATTTAGGTAATTATTTTCATATTTGCACTTGACTTCTAAATCTGGCACAGATCCTTCACACACACATCTGACAGCTCAAAATGTCCACAAATGATCTGAAGTGAACAGCTACTGAGTTGAAACATTGGCCTCACATTGACATCTCACCTTCTTGTATTATTCACAAAGGAAAAACACACACATACAGTAGAAGGAAAGACGAAGAAAACACGCAATATTTCGAAACAAGAAATGCAGGTGGGAGGTGATGCCTTGGGGAACAAAGGAGAGTAAAATCTATATGTGTGAAAGACGACAGATGACTGTAAGCTTGTAGTAGCTCATCCAAATTCTTCCACATACCGTCCGTGGCTTCTCAGTTGTGTCATACAATGGTTATCTGTGATCTTTCGTCAGCTGGTTATTGGGCTGGGCTTTGTATGCTGTACAAAGTGAGGGTGAAAAATGAAGGCTCTATTTAAAGACCAATCGGAAAGCTCAGCTATGCATGTGAATGCGACTCTGGAGGGTTGAGAATGTTTATGATATGATAAGCTTGATACTTGCAGACACGTCTGTGTGACTGAGACTCTGGTGATCCCTGAACGAATCATGCAAGCAAGCAAAGTAGGAAGAAAAGGCACACGCAACACACTTTTCAGATCAAAAATAATGTGTCGATAACATGCTAACTTAACATGCCAAGACAGACATTTTGAATACATCCCCCACATTTACCGGAATATTGTCTTTTTGTGGCCAGTCATATTTGCTTATCTCAGGGTCCTAGAACACAACATCAATTTGCATGTTTTAATCCCTTTAACAGACCATTATATAACGTATTCAATTCACAATGACATAAAACAAAACGAGAAAAGGCAGCGACCTTCAGATTTAAGAAGCTGGAAACAGAAATTTATGCAAACCAAATTCCTAAGGAAAAATGCTGACAGTTTGTGTCTTGTATTTGTAGATCAGCTAGTACTGATCATACTGTACACACTTTCTGAGATTTCCTGTAGTTATTGCTGAGATCTGTTATGATAATGAACTCAATGGCATTTGATCACACCTTTCTGCTGCAGTGATTTCAGTCCTATTTTGGATACTGAATGAGGCACTTTGTCTGAAGTGGCCCATAATGTGTCACCTATCTAAGGTTAGAATTGTTTTGAGGGATGTTCATAGGACAGCAGCATTGCAAACTGAAAGCCTCTGCTGTGTTTGTTCAGCAAATGTCTGTCGAACACACAGATTTAGTTTAAAGCTCACAGACTCTACAGAGACACATTTCTAACAAACTTGGGTCATAGAACAAAACATATAAGTACACACTCCGCTCGTATGCAGGTTTTTAAATGATACTGAGCAGTTTAGTGTTCTGTCATTTCACCCATTATGCACAATGTGTCAGTCAACACAGATGGGATTCAGGAAATGATGCTACCACTGCTTAGCATTTTCTACTTTATGCTAATTGTAATAATGCACGATTATACATTTGATAGGATCTTTGCAAGTCATTGCTTGATTCCTGCAAGCTCTAGGACAATCAGAGGGCTGCACAGTGTCTACATATCTATATTATATGCAACATTTTGAGTGCCACAAGTCAGGTTTTATGTCATTCTGATATTTGTCTGTAAAGTGTGCAGTAGCTGAGAAGTTAGCAAAGCAGGCCTTTTATTAAGTCGGTGTTAGATCAACACTTATGGCTGAGGAAGTGACTGATTGCCACTACCTCATGCCACTGATATGCCCTTGACTAAATAAAGAACTAAACAACCAAACTGCAGATAAGGCAGGCTCCAGTATTGGTGCCTTGGATAAATAAGGATTGAATATGAAATAACTAGTTTTGCAAACAGCGTTCAGTTGTATTGCATGAGACAGATGGAACGTTTATGGCCTCCAACATATAATAAACTATCCTTTATAACTTAAACTTAATATTTGAAGGACAGCAAATGGATTTAAAGTTTTTACTCGAGTTCAGTGAGCAAGTCATGATAAAGGGCTCTCTTACTACAAACCAAATGTTAATTTGCTGCCATTTGATTTAGCTTATTGTAGAGTGAGACTGTCAGAGATGCCTCAGAAAAGCCCTCCAAGTCAGCTGCCCCATGTCCTCTAGTCTTTCATGTTATGACTGGGTCTAAAATTAGCCGGCTTTTTGGGTCGGCCGTTGCGTTGCTGCTGAACCAGCCTGACTCTTCATTAAGCAAAACGTGTTTTGTGAGCTACGGCCTAATTGATTCTGAATGAAGCATGCATTATTGATGAGCCAACACGAGCCTCTCTTTGTGCTCTCTATTCCTGTCAGTGCATGCAAAATGCTTTTTCACTTTGTACACTTCCTTTTCAGTGTGTTTTTTTTTACAATAATCCCATCTGATTTGAGCCATGAGCATTTATGTAAAAGGGCCAGCTAAGCAGGGACGGTATGAAGTGGTTTGCCACAGAGAGCATGAGAGAGTTACTCCTGACCCAGGGTTGACCACAGCAGTGACCTAAGGCCCTGCTTAGTAAACCTGTAATCCTCAACACCAAATCTGCTTTGCTGTTACCCTATTTACCTCCAGGGGCCTACAGACGGCGCTTACTGGGCATGAATGAACGGACAAACCCAACACTTGTCCATCATATTGTTTAGGTATTTCTTTATTCACCTTAGATATATTTAAAAGGTCAATACCGAAAGCAAACATTTTGAAATGCTTAACCCTAAATCCCATGGATGCATTTATAGATTTCTACATCTGCTTTCTCTTTCTTTGCATTCTTCATCAAATAAATGATATGTTCTTTGTTCTTTTGAAGTAAACGTATTACAACAAGTAGTTTTATAAAGAAAATTCACATAACTCCTCTTCAGAAGCTCCACCCTCACCGGCCTTTCTTCTTTACACAAAAGCAAAATACGGGTCAAAAGAGGCGTGACGTGTAACATAACAACGTTAGTTTCTAGTGTGTGTGTGTGTGTGTGTTTGCTTGTAAAAGTCTCTCCTTTTTACACAAAGTCAGCTACCTTCTGTGATTGTCATTTATTCCTATCTTTATTTGACACAGCATGATTAGCTTATGTTGAGTTTTGCCATGGATTTGCTTTTCAAACCACCAACACAGAAATGCACTTGAATGACACTTCAAAAAACTTGCCGTGTGAATCTTTGTTTGGTGTTTAAATAAACTGGTGGACATTATTTGTCAGTGAAGCATGTTTTGATTTGGGAATCACTTTCATTTCAACTCTTTTTGGACAGCACAGGTCTACCCTGAGGCGATTTATGGTGCTGTGTATTTATGACAAGCTTAGACACACATGATCAAACAGATGTTCCCAGTTTGTTTGCTTTTCTAGGCGACTTCTATACGTGCTACATATTTTATGACAGCTGAAGTAAAGGTGCAGTCTAGACTCATGACATGAAACACCTGCTATTTCTGCATTACCTCCTCCTGGCCACCAGCCAAGATAAAGACAGTCTTCACACATAGCAACTGTGCTGAATATGAAGCACTGACCTGTGTTTTTAAATATTATAACGCTGTGCACTAAAGGCATCAATGAATATCGCTTCTTTAATCCTGACCCAGAAAACAAAAATAAAGGTGTGAACAACGACTTAAGTCTCATGAGTGTGAGGACACGGCTTCAATGGGACACCCAGCCCCAGTAAAGCTGGAGTAATACTCTGTTCACTGGAATATAAGCCCAGCAACAGCCAACAAATGGTTCCACGCAGGAAAACCATGTATATGTCAACATCTGATCACTGTGCTCTCCTGACACAGTGTCAAATGCTAAGTCGCTATCCTGGCTAATCCTGTGTCAGCTCTTTCTCCTCACTGTTCTTAAAATACCACAACCTCTCTGAGGTAAGTCTGCTTGTGTACGGCAACACAGAGATAAGCTACATGACGTAACTAGCACTGGCTTTTTGTGACAAGTTCAGCGTGTATAGTGGAGCTGTGTGTCGCTTTAAGAGCTTTTCAAACCAACTTCCTTGACCAGAAGCTACAGTCAGTAGGGGGGTCATGAACTCTGTATGTATATCCAGTTATCAAAGTCAACTTTATTGACAATCTTTCAGTTTGTGTGTACAGACAGAGCGATCAAAATACCGTTTCACACAATCCCGAATACAAAAACAAATATATATACAAATATGGATGCAAATATGTATATACCTATATATATATATATATATATATATATATATATATATATATATATATATATAACACAATCAAAATACACATTTATACATATGCACACATTAAGACCTAAATAAAAGCACAACAATCAATATATACAAAATAATAATAATAATGATAATACATCCAGTTTGGTGTTCCTCGATGGAGCTGCAGTTGGGGTTGATAGCTTGCTGGCCTGAAGCTTTCTCTCTCTCTCTCTCTCTCTCTCTCTCTCTCTCTCTCTCTCTCTCTCTCTCTCTCTCTCTCTCTCTCTCTCTCTCTCTCTCTCTCTCTCTCTCTCTCTCTCTCTCTCTCTCTCTCTCTCTCTCTCTCTCTCTCTCTCTCTCTCTCTCTGAGCTGTAGGATGCCCTCGCCCACACAGGAACTCCTCTCTGCTCCATGTGAGCGTTCAGCCTCTCTGCCAGCAATCAGACTCAGGCTCAGTGAACACTGCAGTGTTGTGATGCGGATGTGTCTGCTGGACATGAGCCAGATCACACACACACACACACACACACACACACACACACACTGCTGGATGGTATGGAGAGCCTTTGCGTGATTTGAGAGGATGCACATGCAAATGGGGAGTTGTCTCAAGGGGTTTGAGGGAAACGTTACTCTCAATGTTCCCAGAATAGTTTTTTTACTGTAAGTGGCTTGTGTTTGTCTTGCATGTGATCTTTAGTTACTTCCTTTACCACACAAGAGTTCACCCTAATCTCAGTAAACATCAGGATTTAACATCCCTCAACTTCAACACAAGTGTAATTCAAACCGATATATCAATATTGGTAACTTGCTCAGTGTATTTTAAAGTTTTCTTTTACAGGTTAATGCCAAAATACACTCAGCGCTTTCTCATTTTAACTTCAATAATTTTGATAAAAGAGAATGTCATATCCACAGTTTTTAAACTTATAATTTAGAGTGACCATTGAAAATATGCAACAATCTATCCCAACATCTAAAAGGTTGTTCGTAACCAATGTAAGCACAAAACTGTGCAAAAATATTTTCATTTAAACATAAAGTTCTTATCTGTCCTGCCTCGTGATCTGCGGTAAATACGTCAAGGACACCTTTGCAGACAGGCTATCTGAGGAATGCACATCCATCGTCTCTAGACAATGACGTTTCACTTTGAAAGCACTGAAGCCTCGCGTTGAAAGATTGATGTTTTGATAAAAGCAATATCTCAGAAAGTCTTAATGCTCGATTCAGCCGGAGCGTTTCTGTGATACCAACACAACTTCATTCTTTGCACATTCCCACCACACCCACAGGAATGCACATCTACATCAATACCCATAGTACTAAACAATACTGTCTGAAGTTACAATCCATCTTTTTATTTAACAGTACAGGGTCCAGAGTCTTAGCCGTTAAACCTGCATCTCTGCCTCATGATCACATATCTGAATGTTCAGTGCACACAGCTGAATTGCTCCATTGTCTGCAGTGTTTCTGTTGTTGAGAAACCTGTGGTATGAAAATGAATTCAGCACTCACCAACAGATCACCTGTCCTACTGTCTGTCCACTGTTTCCAGCAGGGGCCATTGTTCTTTTGAAGAACAAAGAAACAACTGTGAGCTCTGTAGAAAACGGCAAAAAAGCGTGATGATTAAAAAGATTTCAACATGGGAAACAATTTACATAATGACCTGTACTCAAATGCAAATAATATGCTATTTTAGATCATATCAAGAATGTATCCTATTGTTATATTTTAGTAATGACAGAAACGTCCCAGAGTGTTTAACTCCAAATATTGAACAGAATATGAAGTTGTTCCTGTGCTTTTTTGACACCTCTGTTTCTCTGTTTTCTCTAGGGAAATGAAGGCAGTTTCCCCCTGGAGATGTGCACACATTGTAAGTATTTTGAATATTTTCCTGCTCAATTTTCGTATCATATCCTCTTCTGTAAGAAACAGGCAGTCAAATATATTTATTTTGCAAAAGCGAGGAATATTATAAGCTCTAATCCTGTCCCAAAAGTGCAGCAGTTTAAATAAAAAGACAGAGTAAGAGGATGGGAGAAAGGTTGCTTAATGACTATATTTTTTTTTCTGCAACTCTGATCTTTTATAAGCAGTGCATGAAAACATGCACTTACATATAAGTTTTTCTGTCAATAATTGATGCCTGCTGGAGCTCAGTGATAGCGCAACAACAGAGGACTTACATTACTTGTTTAATGCTTAAACTCTGAAGCATGATGTGTCACTTTGGGATCATCTCAGGCCTGTCCAACCAACACATGCATACAAACACAAACATATTTAAAATGACTTCCTGTTAAAGTTGTGAGCACAGTGTGGCCTCTACGTACTCGGCCTGCTCTACTGTAGCCTCATGGAGGACCTCGGTCTGCCTTTCGGGTGTCCCCCCCCCCAGGATGTGCAACCCTGGTGAGGGGAGGAGGATTTGGGTGATGTGTGACCCTGAACTGAACCCTGCAATGACTTCTGATTTCAGTCTGTGATTTTCCTAGCATCTCTCTTTCCATATTCAAGTCTATCTGGTGATCTCTTCTCTTTGACTGTCCTGCTTTCTTTCTTTTCAGTAAAAAATAGCTATTTAAGCATCACATAAAAGCTCTTATCAGAAATGTAACAACATCTAATAACTTTATTATAATAAAATATATTTTTTTATGATATCCCTAATAATTAACTATTTAAATAGACACACTTCTGACAAAATGCTAGACTAATAGTGCAACAGGTACTCAGAAATACTTTGTTTATTCCATGGAACATTGCGTTTTGTAACAGTTGCTTTATTTATGAATACAATAAAATACAAAAATAATAAATAATAATAATAACAAGGAAGTAAAAATACTAATAGTGAAATATGCATATAAACTAATATTATAATATGAATATTGATATCAATGCTGAAAACCAGATTATTGCTCCCTGACTGCAGGCATATTAGCTTTTATGCAAGGATGACTTACTTCCTCATGGATTATTATAAATTTTTTATACCATACCATTTCTATTTGTCATTCTTTTTGCGCTCCTCTGTCTCTGAGTTTCTATTTCTTAGATGTATTTTCCTCTCTCTCTGCCTCCCCCTCGGTCTCTCTCTCCCTCCTCCCACTGAGCAGCTGTTCAGCTCCTCAAGCGCTCGGACAGTCGCTCATTGGCTGTGAAGAAATTAGCTGTGGCCTTCATGTCCGGAAGATTAACCCGCTGCCCTCAGTAAGACGGGACAGTCCAACACCCGCTCACCTGTACCTGTCATCACACAATTATGACCTCTTTGTTGATGTGCGGAAGATAAACACAAGGAGATTGTCTCAATAAAAGGGATTACTAAGTACGGTATAGAGCAGTGCTGCATTTTCATTTTTAAGAACACAACACATACACAGATGTATGACTTTGTGCACTATAGTGTGTGAAAACAGATTTGCTAATTCAGAAAAAGTCTTTCAAATAAAATGTGTTGTCAGATGATGCCTCTCTTCACCCTCTGACTGAAACTAGAGCCCTGTCTTCTCTGTTGTGATTGGTCAACCGCTTAGAGATGTCCCGCCCCTCTTAACTATTATATAATGTAATGCAAACCATTTTGCCATGAGACAAATAAATATAAAACTTCCAAAAACTATGATTTGATGGAGTAAAATCGATTTTCAAAAGGCCTGTATCTTCAGTGTTTCACAACGGTTGGCTCTACCGAGTTTAGATCAGGCAAAATGTAATGGCCTACTTGTCAGATTTGGCACACAAACCACATTGAAACACACACTTTTATAAACTACACATATTTCTCGAGTGCATGCACCCGCCCACTCTGCACCGCCACTCTCTTCACACACATGCCTCACCCCCTCATGCTCTCAGAGAGGATCGCAGCCTGAAAGCATCTCAGGCTCGTCCGCTGCCGCCCAAAATAAACGGCGGGCGGCTGGCTGGAGTTCCTTGTTGGTGGGGGTTTCCCTGAGGGCGGGAGCCTCGGCTGGTGGAGGTGGCGGGGTGAGTTACTGTGAGTTAGGGGTTTTCTGATGACAGCACAGCTATAAATACACAGCGTCAGTGTGCTGCCCCGCCTCGCCCTCAGTGAGTCCATGCCGGGCGAGCTGTACATTATCAGAGCAATCAGCTAATGCTCAGAGTCCTGCAGCTCCACTCTGTGGCACACACACTCTGTGGCACACACACTCTGTGGCACACACACTCTGTGACGCACACACTCTGTGAAACACACACTCTGTGGTACACACACTCTGTGAAACACACACTCTGTGGTACACACACTCTGTGAAACACACACTCTGTGGTACACACACTCTGTGAAACACACACTCTGTGAAACACACACTGTGGCGCACACACTCTGTGGCACACACTCTGTGGCACACACACTGTGGCACACACACTCTGTGCTACACACACACACACTGCGGCTACTTTATGGACGCCTCTTATCGCCCACCTAAATGAAACTGAGACTGAGGGAGTGAAAGAGAGGAAGTTCAAAATCTTTATGACTTGTCCAAATGGTAACGCTCCTGCATTTTTTGAACTAAGAAAATACACAAGGGGAAACGTTTGTGCAGCTTAGAGTACTGACACGATTAATAGAAAATCTGTCAGTTTGTTAGAATGAAAAAAGCAAAGAATATTCCCTATTATATCTTGGTGTCATACTTGTGCTACTCTTGCAAAACCATGTACACAAGTGTTGTTTACATATATTTACTCAGCTATTATGAAATGCCAATTTCCCACGAGACACATTTAGTATTGTACTTCCATAAAACATATTTCTGTCCCTAGAGCCATGCTGACTTTTCATTCTTCACCTGGTTATTTTCTTCAAACCCTTGAGGGCTACAGAAGCACTATTTTATTTCTTTTATTTTCCTTAATTGTATTTTTTTTATTTGCTGAAGGAGCCTGGGACTGAACATTTTCAGTGCCACAAACTAAGCTGTAGCCTTGATGATAAAGTTCATTTCAAAACTTTAAATTAAAGGTGGGGTAGGTAATTTTGGAGAAACCAGATGCATTAACCAGAGCATTCCATGGAATATAACAAAAAGTGTATCTCGAGCCGGTTTCTCAAACTTACCTAACCCACCTTTAAGTCAAATTGAAAGCAAAAGTTGTCTCACGCAAAGCAGCTCAGGTAAACTGATTTAGGAGTTCCTCTTTGATGATGGCAATCTGTGGCTTTATTATCTGTCTGTAGCTGTCTCCTGACAAGACGACGCTCCACCCTCATTGGCTCAGAACAGCCGGCTATAGTAACATGCACAGTGTCTTGTGTGTCATGTGTGTGTAATTACTGAGCTGTGCATGTAACCTTCTCATGTTTCCCCCCCCTCACACCTTATCTTGTGTGTTGGGGGAGCTATATAGAGCGGAGGGTCTCGCTGTAACTATCAGTAACATGTCGGCTGAATCTCTCTCTGTGTATCACTTCCTCCCTCTCAGAGTTAATCCAGTCACATGACTCCAGCGCGCTTATGAGAGTAAAATTCATTAATGACATTTTGGGAACATTGTGTTTTATAATTGAACACAAATGGGGAGGGAATGCCAGAAGCACTCTGTTTATTGCTTAGCTTCAGCTAGCTGTTAGCTGTGGTTGCAGTAATGATGGGCGGGAAGAACGTGTAATGTGCCATCAGAGAGGCTTCCCAAAAAGAAGATTGCATCAATTATGAAAACACTGGTATTGATTTTGATATTGAACTTGCTAATGTATTGCAATAACGTGAAAACACATATTGATACACTTAGTGCTTCATAATATGCAGCCTATTGATGGAAGTTCAGTTTTCACATAGGGCTGCTTTAATCATCATCATGTTCAATATTAGGCTAATCATTTCTAAACATGACTACTTGTTGTCTTTCAGAATTTCATGCATTTATTGAAATTAAGATAAAACATTTTCCTTTTTAACGGTGGATTCAATGTATAAAATATAATTCTAAAAACTCAGACAAAAATACATGTATTTAAAGAAATTAAATAAATTAGAAAAGAATACTGATCAACACATAAAATACCTTCCATACAAAAAAAAAGATCAACTTTGTCGTAAAGTCATTGCACTTATACGACTTTAATCTACTGAACACCACTAGATATATCAAATGTGGCACACACTAACACAAACATTTGTTACAAAATGTTGGTAAACTACATTAAACATAGTCCAGTGAGAAACTCAGTGAAAACTGCTGTAAAGAAAATGCACAGGTGTTTTGTATTTAAAACAATTATCTTGTCTCATAATGCCTGGTGGCCGAAATCCTAATTAGATTTTAGTTGTTGAGTAATTTCCCAGCCCTAATTCGACACACAGAACTACAGCAAGCAGTACATTAAGACATGCAAGACAACATCCAGCAGAACGAGGACATTTGGACAAACACTGCAGTATTATTCATGTAAATCGATGCTCGTGTGACAGACAGAGTGAGCCTGAAGCTGATGACATCTACATATGCATGTGTTTTCAAGCGTTCACCTCATGAGCAATTGTTGAAATTATCCTCTTTCTCGTGTGTGTGTGTGTGTGTGTGTGTGTGTGTGTGTGTGTGTGTGTGTGTGTGTGTGTGTGTGTGTGTGTGTGTGTGTGTGTGTGTGTGTGTGTGTGTGTGTGTGTGTGTGTGTGTGTGTGTGTGTGTGTGTGTGTGTGTGTGTGTGTGTGTGTGTGTGTGTGTGTGTGTGTGTGTGTGTGTGTGTGTGTGTGTGTGTGTGTGTGTGTGTGTGTGTGTGTACTTCGTGGGGCTAACAGGTTCCAGTTGCCTAGTAACACAGTTGAGGGTGCATACAGCGCTTCTGAAAGTGTGTGTTGTCTGTGTCGGAGTATATGAGATTATCATAATCATCTCACAGTTACATCGGGTCTCCCTCAGAGACGATCATTAGCACCGCAGTGTGAGGAGCTCCCTCAGAGAGAGCTGCTCCTGTCACATAAAACATTATCATTTTCTCCTAAATCTTCCATTTTGCCTCTAAATTATTGTTTAAACCAAATGAGTGGACATATATCTTACTTATTGAATCAAAATATCATCTTTTCATCCTCTTGGTAAAAGGTATATCAACAATCTAATTTCCTGCACCAAATGTGATCATAGGTTTAAATGTGATTGAACCATCATGTACCACCTGCAGCCTTTATCCATATCCTAACAATCCACACGGGACAAAAATGTGCATTCGAGTGTCAGTTTTCAACATCGCCCACATCATCGCAGCTGTCTCTCCCACCAGAGGCTGAAACATGCAAAGTAAGGCCTGCGCTGGGTTTAAAAACATCCGTCTCCTCCTCCTCTGTAGGGGGTCAGGAGGAGGCTACTTATCAGCAAGACAGGGTCCATTTTACAGTTTTATCCCACCTACTCACTTCAAATCCCTTCACAACAAGCTGAAGAGATGAACTACACACAGAATGTTAAACATTCCACGTGTTCTCCATCATTCTTTCTGCAAGAGCAACTCCCCCTCCCGTCTGTAATTGCATGTGCAGGTGTTTGGATTAAAAAAATGAAGAACATTTCATCCTTTCGTCCCTGGCTCTCATATTTGTTCACACACCTGTTCCCTTTGTTCCAGCGTTTTATTTGGTTCTGCTCTTCCTACTGTGAGCAAACCAAGGCTGCCGAGCAGTTTATTTGTTGGACAGTTATTCGATACCTGTCATCGCACCAGGTTTGGAGAAGTTGGTGTCGGTGCTTGTGAAGCTCGAGGACATTTAAGCCTTTTTTACTGCACTCACTGTAAAGAGTTTGCATGAGGCAATAGTTCAATCAGAGATCCTCATTAGTATTCAGTGTCTTCTGTAAAGCCGTTAACCTCCCACTGTGCTGCAGGACTTGCTAACAGTTTTCAGAAGGAGCCATATGTCAAATAAGTAAGTGAAACTGGATGCTGTAGTAAAAGTGCTGCATCATGGTCTTAGTCATGAGTTTTCCTTGGCTCCTCAGGGAGTCTGTCTGGGTTTCTGGCAGACGAGGAGCTTGTTGGGTTGAGACCAGGAAGGGGACTCAGACTGTGTGAAAGCATGAATAATAGCTGCACCTACTCACTGTGCAGCTGGGGGCAGGAAGGGATCATGTGCTCGGTGTTCGCAGCCACAGCACCACGTTTAGTAAATGTCAGAGGGCTTTTTCATCTGGGATCCTTTTTATGCCACTCACCTGACTGTAAAGCAACAAAAGGGGGCCGGTTAAAAGGTTAACATCAACATGGTTCTACTTCACAGAGTGTCAGGTGTATACATATCTATAGGGCTTAAGATTGATTAATGTCATTGTTGATGAATCTGCCTATTATTTGATGAATCATCTGGTCTATAACATGCTATACTATTCCCATAACAACTTCCAAGAGCCTAGTGGGATATGTTCAGATGTCATGATGTGTCTGACCAATAATCAGAGACCCAAACATTTTGAAGTTTACAATTTAAAAACAGCAAATACATGCTTTTTGAACGGGCTGGTGCCTTGTTATTTTTGTAAAAAAATAGCTTAAAAATGACTTAAATGAAAAATAGATTTTTAGCACTACACACAAATAAAAAAACAACATACAAGATCAACATAAAACTATTGAGGTTCCATCATCCTATCATTTCGTACACAATACGCCCAAATATAGGGTTACTATAGGTCAATGTTTGCACATTAAGACCTTTGGCCAGAGTGGGAATAAAACCCTAAACCCTGGAAGTCTCAATCTGTTGATTTACACAGAAATAATACCACTTTCAACATTTTGAGATACGCAGAACCGTAGAGCAGTTTAAATTCAAGTTGAAATGTCCACACTTTAAACTAAATTATAAAGTTATTGCTGGACTAAAGTAAGAGATGCTATCTCAGTTGTGCTTTGCGGTTGGTTTTGCACCAACATGCAGAATGTGAGGTGTGTGTCAGGAAAAGGCTGAACCCTAAAGCAAAAATACATTTATAACCACACTGCAAATTAAAAAAGTATTGCCTCAGGGCAGCTCCCTTGATACAAGTCCTACCCTTTAATGATTATCTGCAGCTGTGACTGAGCTGGTGTCATCTGCCGTGAACAGGAAATGGGAGGCTGCTGATAAGGAAGTGTTTTGTGTGAGAGGACAGCTGTGTGCTCCGATAACTCACACACCGTGGGACACAGAAACATGGCTGCTTGTATCTGTTTGTACCTGTTTGTGTGCAGATTCAACGTGTATCAGTAGTATTCAGATACATGAAAACAAAGCAGTAAACCAGCGGCTGCTCATTCAGAATAAATCCACCTAATGTGGGCAAACATTATGGAAATGAAACACAGTATTAGAGGCATCCATTGTACACTGAGGGCGGTTTTTTTGCATCGGTTCACAGGGCAAACAACTGTATTAATTACCAGGCTGCAGTGGCTTTTGTATCACTAATTCAATTTACCAGGTGCAGAGCCGGCCAGCTAACCAATCAGCAGACTGGGCTCTGGTTTCAGACAGAGGGTGAAAAGAGGTGCTGCAGCACAGGCAGTATGAGAAAAATAAAGAGCTTTTTGAACATAAAAGCATGAAGACATGTCACAGGAGAGACACAAAATATAACCTGAAGATGAGCACAACAATCCTCTTGAATGCAGTGGATGATTAAAAGAGCATGGGTAAGAGTTGGTTTAGAATCAGGTCTATATTGGCTTTTGTTAACATCAAACATTCACTGTTATCTTTCCCTGTCCTTGTGGAGGTTAATAAATCTGATATGAATAAAGTCTTCGCCTCGTAAAGTCGCACCTTTCCTTCTCTCTTGTAGATTAATAGATAGCTCCTGTCATATAGGATCCCAGCTGTACTAGTTTGTGATTGGCCGACAGGATCAGGTGACAAGGTGTGAATAAGCTTATACAGCAATTAATAACTGGCGTTATTAATGCTGCTGGATTACTCCTTGTCATTGTGCATTACACCGGCTGCGGAGCTGTTTCTGATGGCAGGGCAACTGAAATTCAATATTAAGAAAGCACCAGTAGAGAACAAAGGCTGTAAGTTTGCAAGATCTATGTGTTTGTCTTTCTGCTCATTCTTACTTTATCACTTCTACCGAGGACTGGTTTAAGGTAACATTTGTACTTCTGTACTAGCTTTTTCAATAGTTGCACCCAGTTGAGGTCTCTGTGGAGGAGGCAGAACAAAATGTACTGTGGTTTCTGTGGGTCTGCTCGGAGCTCCGTCCGGAAGTGTTGTCCTTGACCTAGATGCAAGTGTTGGCTACTTCAATGTATGACTATACTGTTCATGCAGGTGTTAGTAGGATATTCATATTTGCAGGTGCATTGTGCTGTGTCTCATTTTCCTGTCATTCCGACCTAAATCTTGTTTTCATTTTATGTTCTTTCCGTTCCTTTAAGGCTGAGTTTTGAGTGCTATCAGGGCACCATCTGTCTGACCCCTGCACACTTACTGAATTCTTATTCTGACAATTGCTTAGAACATTATTTAAATGTCTGCAAGGAAAATGTCTCATCTATTTCCCTCTCTCTCTCTTTGTGTCTTTGTGCAGTCGATGCTGATGAGATTAAGAGGCTAGGGAAGAGGTTTAAGAAACTCGACCTGGATAACTCGGGCTCTCTGAGTGTGGAGGAGTTCATGTCGCTGCCCGAGCTGCAGCAGAACCCGCTGGTGCAGAGGGTCATCGACATCTTCGACACGGACGGGAACGGAGAGGTGGACTTCAAAGGTAGGCCATATCAGAATCAGAATACCTTTATTAGTTGCACAGAGGGGAAATGTACATTGTTACAGCAGAAAAGAGCCAAAGACAATGTTACCTAAGAAGTATGCATAAAAAGTATTAAAGTTAAACAATTATAATAAAAAAGTTACACAATTTACAAAATACACATCCTGTAACGGTTCTGAGGATTTAGCAGCCAGGTATATATATATATATATATATATATATATATATATATTAGGGCTGTCAGTCGATTAAAATATTTAATCGCGATTAATCGCATGATGTCCATAGTTAATCGCACATTTTTTATCTGTTCTAAATACACCTTAGAGGAATATCTTTCAAGTTTTTAATACTCTTATCAACATATGAGTGGACAAATATTCTTTATGCAAATGTTTGTTTATTATCATTGGAACAATGACTAATATTCTCCTGAATATTCTCAACACAACAACCTCTGAACAATGACAAATATTCTCCTGAATATTTTCAATACAACAACCTGGAACCTCTCTCTCTCACACTCTCTCCCAACCCTGTCTACTTCTTTGCACTGAGCCAGTTGCTCAAACAGACAAGCCTGTTTACAGTTGTCGGCGAAATGCCGCTCCTCTGTCTTCCTCTTCAGTCAAAGCATGAGACTGAAGTTCCCACTGTGGGTCAAAATAATGCGCTGTGATGTGCAGTCGACACGTTGGATGCGATCCAAATTATCTAACGCAGCCCCTCGTCCTCCACAATGTTAAGCTGTAGCCACCCATTTAGCTATCGCTGTTGTTGTCCAGGCGTCTCCCCGGAAAACGTTCAAGCGTGGTCTGCCGCAAGCGAGCGGCAGGAGCGGGGCTGTCAGCATCAGCTGTGTGCTTGGCTTGCTGTTTAAAACACATTTTTTTGTATCCATATCTCTCGCTAGAATCTCCCACCATCCAACTAACAACAACAACGTCAAGCCTCAACGCGTATGCACCAGAAGCATCAATCTCATTACGCCAATCCTGATTGGCTGGTGATCTTGACGACTACGTCAGGGAATCCACCCACCCTTTAAAGACCCAGTGAAGTGTGCGCCGGTGCATGATCTGTTATGCTAATACGTATAGTAATGACCAAAATTGTCCATTGGAACCCATATAAAAGATGTTGGAATAGCAACGAATTTGACGAGTTGGAATTTTCCGCTGGGAAACCTCCGCCTTCGTGGGCGTGGCTTGCGATCTACTGCGTGACGTCAGAAGATGGGCTCAGCCGAAGTGTTTACATTCACCACCGTTCATTTTGTCTCTGTTTCAAAGTGGAATTTACCAACGTTTTTGAGCGAGTATTATATTGGAAAGTGTTTCGCAGTCGACTGGAAGTGATTGCCAATCGAGGAAACCTGACAATGGAGGCGACAGTGAAGAAAAAGGGAGGAAAAACACACGGGAAGCGATGCATTGCCGCTGGCTGTGGTAATGTCAATTCTGCCGAAGTGGCGATGTTTCTGTTCCCAAAAGATGAAGGTGAGTGGCTGGTGTCATTGTTTCGTAGATTCGTAGATTGTTTATGAAAAATAAAGGCCACTGTGTTTGTGTCTATAACAAGACTATCATGGCGGCGGCAGAGCTCAAGTCGAGTTTCTCCGCCTGGAGATATTCTCACTATTTCACTTTTGTCGAGCACAAAGAAAAGAACGTTTTAGTTAAATGTAAGTTGTGTCTTGGCGGGTCAAAGATCCTATCGACTGCCCAAAACAGCAATTAAAATCTGTTGAAACATCTGCAGAAACAACATGCTGGGACGAAGCTAGTAGCTAAGACCACAGACCCAGACTCATCCGACGCCACTCCACCTCCACCTAAGCAACAGCGGCTGGATTGGCACTTTGAAACATATCTTTGTGTTTGTGTTTGTATAGACCACATTGCTTAGCAGAGTTCAGTGATGCAAATGCATGTCAAGTTGATCAACAGGTTGTATTATTCTCCGATGCAATAACAGTACTGAAATGAAGGCTACAGTATAAGGGCATTAATGGGTGCCCTTTTTTAAGTAACTAAAAAGTTACTTTTCACAGTAACGCATTACTTTTTGGTGTAAGTAGTGAAGTAACTAGTAATTGTAACTAGTTACTGGTTTTCAGTAACTAGCACAACACTGCATGTGAACATGAATGTTGCATCATGCTATGAACAGATGAATGTATGATCAGGTGATGGCCAATCCTGTGTGTAGATCTACTCTAGATCTATGACAAAATATTGTCCTCAACTAAATTGACTTCCATGGCCACTTTCCTCATCTATCCTGTCCGAAAAGCTGTCAAAATCACTCATTTCTCTCGCACCAGTATCACTTTCCGAAGTCTCCGCCATGTTTACAATCACAACTGGGCCCATCTTGTGACGTCACAGCCGCTATCGTCTGCAGCAGCGGTAGGCTCAGACTCTGAAAAATTTGCGATGTTTATCTCGTCCCTCGCACTTCCTAAAAAATTATTTTAGCCATGAACAGGTACAATTATATGTAAGAAATGAAACTGCCATTTCATTTTGGCGCAAAAAAATGCACTTCACTGGCACTTTAAGTAGCTTGCGCTACGTCGCAGCGTCATTCAAAATAAGCACCTCTTCTCGCTTCGCCTCAGCAAGAAGGGCCGTCTGGTGAGACATCTCACTTCATGTTACTCTGAGAACTGGGGTTACATTAGTAACCTATAGTTCTCATTCATAACACTCCGTTCGATGTCTCACTATGGGATATTGAGACTCCCGTATTGCTAGACATGCTTATCTCGAAAATCACCAACACAAAACAGTACTTAACAGGTAGAACCCTGTCCCAACACGGGGCCCAGCACTGCGCGGGCCACACTTGGAGCAGAGACATCTAGCCTGTAAAAGCGGACAAAGGTGAGCGGCGAGGACCAGCTCGACGACCAGCTCGACCAGCAAAAGTAGCCGGCAAGCGTCCGGCGACCGAAGGTTAGCTTTGTGGTTCAGTCTGTGGACCGTTAAGCTAGCCTGGCTACTGATATTCTTTATTTGAGATGTGCTCCGAAGCGAGAAGAGGTGTTTGAAAGACGCTGCGACGTAGCGCAAGCTACTTAAAGGGTGGGTGGATTCCCTGACGTAGTCGTCAAGATCACCAGCCAATCAGGATTGGCGTAATGAGATTGATGCTTCTGGTGCATACGCGTTGAGGCGCATCCCATAGTGAGACATCGAACGGAGTGTTATGAATGAGAACTACGGGGCGGGCCGAGGACAAATACACATGCGTTAATCGCACGTTAAATTAATTAGTGGCGTTAACATTTTTTTAACTTGACAGCCCTAATATATATATATATATATATATATATATATACAGGGTATCCGCGGGGTCTTAAAAAGTATTAAAAGTTGATAACTCAATTTAGCGAAAATGAAGGCTATTAAAAAGTATTAAACGGCATTTTCCAAGGTATTACATTTTGTAGCTTGTTTTCAATAAGTATATAAATTGTCAGAAGAGGTTGTATTCTACAGTGTGCCTGAATGTAATCATTGCGTAGGTGTGTAGTGTGATTCTGTGTAGTTTATTTATGGCATCCCGTTGGATTTCACGTCATCTGAAAAGGACATCGCACGCTCACTGCTTGATAGCGCACGAAGGTCCGTTTACGCCGGTTGTTAAACAACATCGTTATGGGGAAATGCAAGTTTGCGTCCAAATGGTTGGAAGATATGGAGGAAGGACAATCAATACTGTATATAGTCAATGTGAGGTAAAGTGTGTCGCCAATGTAACCGGTTAAAACTCCAAGTGGCGATGAGGTCTTAAAATGTATTCTGCACTATGTCTGTTATGTTATGTTTGTGAGCTGATTTAAACACACAAAAACAATGCAAGATGTAATCATGTTTCAGAAAAACTCTAAATTGCTCGACACTCATCTTAGGTTTTAAACTCTGAAGTGCCACTTTCCCAGTTTAGCCCTATATGTTGTTGTGACTTTAGCAGAGCACCAAGAGGTTTAACAAATTAGGCCTCAGTAATTGCTTTAATTTGATCAGAAGGCCTATTCATATTTTAAATACAGCCAGCTGTCTCCCATAAATGGACTTACTATGTGAATTGAGTTGGTATTTGGCATCTAGGCTCTAATCGAGTCACGCCTTGCAAGCATACATCAAGCTCAGTACGTCCTTAAAATAACAGAACAGCTGCCTCACATTCAGAAGACACCAAATATGTTTCAGCTGAATGTGAACTGTGTGGAGGAAATGTGATGGTAACTACCTGACATATATTATTTGACAGAAGTCCGGTTGAGTCTCCCATCAAGCAAGTTAGTCACATAGTTATACTGTAAAAGGACTGTGTGCAAGACAACAGTCATCATCCAGAGCAAACAAACAGGAATTACCTTAGAGACCTGGTTTGTGATCGGTCCAAAATAAAAAGCAGGGAATCATATGCTAATTAAATAATGTTAATCATTGAATAAAGATTGGGGAAAGAGTTCAAATACACTGATACTGTATATTCTTCAATATTATTGGATTGTTTGTTTTGTGTGATATTCCTTAGCTCAGGGGTGCCCAAACTTTTTTCAGTGAGGGCCACATACAGAAAAACATACAAAGGGCTGGGCCACTCACTAGAGATGAGGTATATCGCCTCATAAGTTAAGTTATAAGTTAGCAAAATCAATCAAATGTAGGTAAATCATGCTTTATACTTGAAAATGCAAGCCCCATGCCCCCGGTACCGGCAACATCTTGTAAGAAACAGCGTCTGAGGGCTTCTTAACATTTAACAAACTATGAATGTTTCATACCCACTTAACGGGAAGAAACTCAGCTATCAGACAATATGAACAATTTTTACCGAAACAAAACACAACTCTAACGCCAAGCCTCTGAATTAGCACTAAGTGAAAGAGTGCTAACGCACTTAGCACATAACTCATGGTAGAAATATTTTATACTTCATCGATTCTGCACAAACAAGAGATTCCACAGATTCCAATGGTATAAGTATCATCACTGTGCGACCAGCGAAGGCGAAACCAGACAACACACAATTTAGCTTTACGGGGCCAAAACGGCAAATGCGTCTTACCTTTGCTGTTTTCCGATCAAAAGTTGTGTTCAAGGGCATTAAAACGCATATAAACGCAGCTGAAGGTTAATCGTATGTCTCTGTGTCACTTTGAAATGATTACTGATAATCCATCATAACATTTATGTCAAAAACAGAGTTTTCATATATAGCTGCTATGAGAGCTACGAGAGTGTATGAGAGCTTTTGGTTTTGGGAATTCTGGCTACGCGTCACTCATTCACCAATGGGTAATGTTTAGATAGGAACTTCCCCTCGATTCTATTGGCTCTAACGGTTCAAAAGAGGTGTCAATCACCAAAATCGACCGAGGGGGGCCAGAGATATGGCAAATCCACCCAAATGACCCCAGAAGTGGGTCTTTTTTGCTAAATCTCTCTAAAAAGGTCAAATGTCACTTGTTTTGCATCAATCTTGATACAGGGTACTTATTATATGTTATAGTTTGGATTCCTAAAGCTTTTAGTCTACCATCCCATCATTCAAAGGAGGTTTTCACTATAAGTAATGGTTTTCTTTTGGACGGACACTATAATTTACATTTTTTTTACTATGTTCAATCTGAATTTACTTTAAAATAAAAACATCTATATTGATTCTGACTTTTCTACATCCAACTCACAGGTTTATCATTGCTTTGAGAGAAAATATTATTAATTTACCCCTTTTAGAAGTGAAGATATAGTCATCTGTAAATGGGTGTGTCATTTT
>CM062278.1:26179679-26197179 GCA_031216635.1 Dissostichus eleginoides
ACTTTTTTATCCAGTTTTAAGACACCCTATTACAACACACTTTTTAGATCTTGATGCTTATTAACTCTTTATTTAACTGGATGATAGATTGTACTCGTCGCAAGTCTGGGTCTTTATTTATCAGAGAAACAAGTTGAGAAAATGTTAAGGAGAAAACCTGTTTTATTCACAGTTTTTACCACTTTTAACCAAAGGGAAGGAGGAGAACTATGTGACATATTCTGCTCTCCTTGAAAACCTCCTGAGCTGGATCACAAGTTATCAGAGAAACTATGTGAACATCCGTTAGCCTTTAGCTCGTAGCCCAGTGTCCAACAGAGAAACTCCGACTTTTGAAGTAAAACTGCTTAATTCAGTGTTTGTTGGGGGGCTTTTTTTTCAGCCGGTCTGTTTGTTTTAGAGCGGAGAGGGAAAGACCTCTGTTAATAGTGCTGCTCTAGTAAAAACAATTCAGAATAAATATAGTCCTTCTTTAGTTGTAGTTCTAAGAGATAGACCCCTAGCATCAGATAATTACATTAATTGGACTGATAAGAAGCTTGGGATGAAACTAATACGTGAAAACAAACGTTTCTTTCTCCCTCATTACTACATTTATTTGTAGAGCTCAGGAGCGGCCGGTCCTTCAATCAAGTCTCTTGTATCGTTTATTTAGTCTGCCGCCATTCTCCCAGAGCAGGAAGTGGAGGCGCATTAAGGATTGATTATTGATGTCTGGCCCCTCTTAATGCAGGAGGAATTGGGGAGGGGGAGAATGTCAAGACATGGATTATTAATGCCTCGAGTGTCATTATCTAGTAGTTTAACAGCGCTTAGAGGAGCTTAGTGAAGTAAAGTTAGTAAATCACATGCAGGCACTGAAGCACTTTCCAAAACAAGCTGTCCAACATTTTGATTTCGTAGAAAATTATAAGCAAGTACTGGAAAGATGGTAAAAATGGTTGGAAACATATCTAATGATCACTGAGGTGCTATATTTAAATGGTTGATTTTGTCAAAAATGTCATTTAGATTATTAAAGGGAGGCAATGCTCATGACACGCATTTTTAAATAATTATCCTACGATAAAACAGACCAGTCTCTGCCAGTCTTTATTTATTTATTTTAATCTGATGACGTTATCAGTGATTTTAAGCTGATTAATTACCGAAATAACATCAACCCTGTGGGCGGCGCCATTTTGACGAGTCACATGACTTATTTTACCGGACGTGACGTGAACTATGCGTTCGGACAAAATCATTCTAGTTACTCTCCATTGTTCTCACAATTCCATTGAAATATGCCTCATTGTATTTTGTTGCAAATAGGATATATTTTTTATCGTAATGAACAGGTGTTCCTATCACAAATTATTTTTCAAGATAAGCTAAGTTTCATTTTGACTTTTTAACAGCCAGTCTCAGTTCTGTCAAAATACTCACAGCTAGCTGAGTGCTTCTAGGGCATTTGGATTGTTTTCACCTGCTCATTGAGAAAAATGTCCACTTCATGTATATATTTATTCAGATTTTTTTGGCTGTATATATCTCTTTAGTGATTTATGTTGCCTGATACACGTCCTCGTGTTTTGGTTAATACATTTAATTTCATAGTCAATGTCAACATCATGCCACCATAATAATTAATCTGTGGTAGCAATATATGTATATTATTAACACTGTGAAATATCGGTATATCTAAGGAAATATGTATGAAATTATTACTTTTTAATTATGAATTAAACAAATAAGATGTTTGGCCTGAAATGAACGCTTTTCTTATTTAATATTCACGATTGATTTATCATCATCATCATCATCATCAGGCCTTTTCTTTTGGCATTGTATTTTTGACATGCTTGACAATCGGCACTACAATTTAAAAATATTGTGCATATGTTAATTTTAATTGTAAAGTATATAATGCTAAGAAGAAAGGGCTGTACCCGTCAAATTACCCACCTTTCATTTATTGGTTCAACCAAAGAGGTGCGTTTCACATCCTTCATGGCAACCAGTGCTGTTCTCAATACAGCTTCTTCTAACACCACAGTGCCGAATTCCCTGTGTAAACATATGCAATCCAAGTCGTCTGTGACCAGTTTATTTCAAGCTCTTCAAGCTCATGACAACATATGTTCATCAGAGGATTGTCCATGGCTACACACCGACTGCAAGTACACCATTCATGTACAGGTCTCCCTACTCGCCCCCCGAAATCAATTGCACGAGTAAAGGGATCGTCTCCAGCAAGATCACCGCGCTGTTCATCCTCATCGTCACTAGATTCCTGACGGTTCTGGCCACTTGGCTCGAACCTATATGGCTGAATTCCCCCATCCAATCTCTCCACATTGCTCAAAACTTCTTCCTCGGCTGACGAGTCCGAACGCAAATACTCCGCCATGTTTTCGTCGAACGAGCTGTTCGTGTGTTTACAAAGTGAACGCATAGATGACGTCACGACCTAGTTTTTTGGATCATGTGACTACTGAAAATGGCCAAAATGGCAGCTGCCTGACGGAATATACAGGTTTTGATAAAAAAAGAGCTATAAAATCATTATTTACCGGGGAATATCGCTGATTTCTTCAGGGTATGGTTTAAACATAATGTTTCACTAAATACTGAAGTTTTTATTAATTATCTAATGAGTGGACCCTTCCTTTAAGTATATCTTATTTCAAAGAAAAGCAGAAAAAACATTCTTGATGAATGAGTGCTTCATACATTTTCAGTACAGTATCTGATTGAGTGTCAATTAATAAATTGATGAATCGTTTAAGCTCCACATAAAATGGAATACTTTACGTTAAAGTAATAGATTGACCAATAAGTCTCTGCAGTAGAATATCATTTTACATCATAGTTTTTTATTGCTGGCTCCCTCTGCAGTCAAATGAAAAGTTATTATACCCAGTAGCTTTTTTTTTTTAAAGAGCTCTCTTTATTCTAGAACTCTTTACACTCCGCTTGGGTTTCCATCTCTCCGAATTTCCCAGCATCCCCGGAGCGGTGTGACCTCAAATTCCTTCCCCTGAGGGGGCCGGTTTATGGCTCAGTGGTTCCCTATAAGGGCGGGTTTATTCTGCTCAGGTGGGGCCGCGGACAATACGCCCTTTCATTCCCCGTCCTCCAAGATTTTTATGTCACGACGTCCAGGTATCCTGAGCAACGCCTGTTAGCTGAGGGACTCACTAGGTGCAGATAAAGTGTCTCTGCAGGGAAAGGACAGGGGTTCGAATCCCAAAGGAAGCAAGTCAGGAGGAAAAGTGTAGAGCTGCTATATTATCAGAATCAGAAACAGGTTTATTACCAGGTAGGTTGACACGTACGAGGAATTTGACTTGGTGTCGTGGTGCTTACATAAAAAAAAAAACTAAAAAAAAAACACAGATACGGAACTATCTTAAGAACATTATAATAACATTAAAAAATAAGGACAAATATAGTAAAATAAAAGCAAGATAAAGCAGTATTTACATTATTCAAATGTATTTATATTTTTAAATCCATGTTTTCTTTTGTGACTAAGGGTCAGAGTACCCCTACATTTAACATTCAACATGTTGCATCTTTTAAAATGTTTCCATACAATTGGATTATCTGTCTACCCTCAAGGGCTGCAGTTTATAAAAAAAACTAATTGTGATTCATTTGGCTGATATTTTTGCGATATGATTGGCGTTACTAGAGGAAATGATCATTTATTTATTCACAATCTCATTGAAATATCTATTAAAATGAGGATCTGTTCCCAAAAGAGGATATTTTATTCACTCTGTAGAATATGGTTTGTAGCTTAGGACAAATTACATGTATGAATTGACTCTGCAAATAACTGCATTTTGCTTTAGATGTGCATTGAGTATTTGATATCTGAAGAAGTCTACAGAATCAAGACACTGGTGCATTAAAAAAATCTGTTGCTAAGGGAAGAATGAGTTTGTTGTTTGACGGAGAAGCAGACCGAAGGATTTAGAGACAAGTTTGAACACGAGGAGGAGGAGGAGTGAAAGTTACCCGACACCAGAGGCTTTTTTGTAGGGTTTGGAGAAACGTGCATTTTATCTCTTTTTCTCTGCGAGTTGACAGATTTAATCGTTTGTTGTCTTTGAGTGAGACTTTCTGTGTGTGTGTGTGTGTGTGTGTGTGTGTGTGTGTGTGTGTGTGTGTGTGTGTGTGTGTGTGTGTGTGTGTGTGTGTGTGTGTGTGTGTGTGTGTGTGTGTGTGTGTGTGTGTGTGTGTGTGTGTGTGTGTGTGTGTGTGTGTGTGTGTGTGTGTGTGTGTGTGTGTGTGTGTGTGTGTGTGTGTGTGTGTGTGTGTGTGTGTGTGTGTGTGTGTGTGTGTGTGTGTGTGTGTGTGTGTGTGTGTGCATCTTGCCTTGTGTTTTCAAAGGGAAATTGATGTGTTGGGTGATTTAGGAAGGGTGTGCTTCCTGTCTTGGGGGCTCACAACAGACGGTCCTTCCTGAACCTGCCTCGTCTTGCCCTCCCTCGCTCTGTCTGAGTATTTGTGTGTGTGTTATCTCACCATCCTGCTGTTGTTGTCGGTCTCTAAATGGAGCAAAGAGCGACTAACAAACTCCAGTTTTTGTTGTGGCAGCGAGGTGAAAATATTTCCACTTTTCTGTTATCAACACACAGATCATTCTCTCCCTCTCTCATATAAAAAACACACACACACACCTTTGTTATGAAACCCAAAACTAACATGGCCTTTAAACACGTAGTGCTGATCTCTTAAAAACTAAAGATTCAGTCGATACTAATACCTGTGCAGTTTAACAGATACCCAATTTGATACCAAATCAATTATTATAATCATTTGCCTTTAGGGGTTATGCTTTTTAGTTAATTATTTGCTTTTGATACAAAAACTACATTTTACAGGAATACATTTGAAAAGATGATAACGTTATAATTTACTTTCGCCAAATACGAGTAATTTGTCATTTAATTGGAACCTCCGTTAGCGTCAGCTGTTAACTCCATTATTTTCCCAAGCCCTGCTTCCCACTTCCCGCTCTCCTGCTGTTTTTAACACAGATTTTGTTGTTTATATTTAATGAATCAGTACTTAGTTCAGTTTGTCTTCGATTGTAACTTCTAACATTCCTTTCAAATGAGTTGGGACCAAAATGTCCTCACATGGATTTTAGCTGGTAATTGGTCCTCACAAAGATGGCAAAACAAGCACACTCATACACACATCCACTCTTTCACACACACTTTCCCTGTCTCACATCCCAATACGCTCCCCCTTATTCACTTTCAATAATACACACATGCACACTTACTCATGTACAGTGTGTATGTGACTGTGTGTGTGGGAGACTTTGTTCTCGGCCTCTTAAGCCAGAGATGTGTGAAAAGTGGGTCACAGGTCGGACCTCTTTGTCCCCTTCGGGCAAATTAAAAGTGACGGACACCGGCCACGCATCACCACTAATTCCCCCCTCCCCACACACACACACACACACACACCACACACACACACACACACACACTCCATCCCTCTCGGGCCTACTAATTGCGACATGCCGTTATCAGGGCCAGCGCCGGCAATTTGCAGAACATCCCGGGACAAATAATTTGGTAGTTAGTCGGACCGTCAGAGGCCAGTCGGGCCTTCAGGGGCCAACAGGTCACGGCACACTGAAGACAAGAGGGGGCGTGGGGGTCCTAACCTAACCTAACCAATGAGGGGTTGGCTTTCATTTTAGTGATAGGTTTAAAACTCGAGGATGTAGATCAGGCATGACATAGAAAAGTCATGATACTCAAAATGTAAGACAATATATAAATTCTAATATCAAGATATAACATTCAAATATTGCCCATCCCTGACTTAAATCTGTACATATGTAATGTTATTGACAAGTAAGTGATCTAAATCAAATCAAATCAAAATGTATTATAGCCCCAAATCACAAGAAATGCCTCAAAGGGCTGTACAAAGCAAAACAAACGTCATAGCATAAAAATGATTACAACATTATACATCAACATAAGTATTGCCATGTGATAAAAGCATGTGACTGAAGTGATGGTTATGTTGAACGGAAACTAGGTGGTGGAAATCTATACTGTTTACTGTTATAAATACTGAATGTGTTCACTTACCTTGCATCTTCTTATTCTTCCTCTTTAGGGTTTTGGACCCAAAGAGCCAGTGAGACAGAAGAAGACCTGATATTGTGATATCTCCCATCATCCCTCCTTCTCCCTGAACTCCTGCTGAGGATTTAATACTTTTATCAGGAGTTATCAGATCTCAGAAAGCTCCAGATTTCGGTTCAGGTCCAGCTTCAGTCTCAGATTCTGCTGCAGGATGGCAGGTCCATCGCTCTGTCTGGCTGTCATGGCCGCCGCGCTCCTGCTGACCCTCAGAGCCGACGGTAAGACATTTTAATTCATTTCACTGCAAAAACTGTTCCCAGAAACACACATTTCTCAGTTTATATATTATACCTAGGGGTGTGTGTTAAATATCAACTTAATCATTAAACATAGGCTCCATAAATATCATTAATTTAAAGATTTTTATTATTACATATTGAGTCAAGCCGATTTCTAATAATAAACGCAAATATTATTCGATTTAATGTTTTTTCAGGAAATGTTTAACATTAGAGATTAAGTTGTGCTTAATTATGTGTAAGTATTTTGACCGGTGTAAGTGTACACTTTGGTTAAATATCAGTAAATTAATTCCTAATTTTATAATTTATTTAATTTGATCTAATATTTTGATCTCACTGAATTATAAAAAACATTAAAGTCATATAAAAAAGTTACATAGAAGTCAATTTAAACAGCTAAAAAGTAATTTAAAGTTACTTTAAACTATTAAATATGACATTTAAATTATATTTAAACATTACAAAGTCACAAGAAGTTTGCCAAAAAAACATTTTCATCAAAACTTGGTTCAAGAAGCTTCAGTGATTTTTTTTTTTACATTGTATAAAAACATCAGAAAATGACCTCACTTGGGAGTTTTTTTAGCTCTTTTAAAAAGGACTGTTGCTAAGAAGAGGTTAAATCAAACTACAGAGGTTGTCGGGACATTAAATGTAATTTACACTTTAAAATAAATCCTAAAATGGTGTTCACTTGTGAAGATTTTCCTGCAGAACATGTATCATAAACGCTTGTTTGTAATCCGCTGAGTAACTCATTAACCCTGCAGCTTGTTTTCAGTGAGATAAGCAGCACTTTAACATGAAAAGTAATTATGTTCCTCCTCTGTAATCACCGCCCTCCTCCCTGTGCACACAGATCTGTATCACAGCCCTTTTGTTAAAGCTGTGATTACGCGTCTATTGGCCGATAAAAGAGAGACTTTAACATGAACCTGTGGAAACAAAACAGAGGACAAATACAGTCAGAAACGTTTCCACTGCTCGATTTAGGCCCTAGCCACACGGTGATGAAACGGGTCGTATCCGCTACAGTTCTCTATCTTATAGACGGTTCGGCCACACGAGGCCGACAGGGAAACGCGGATAACGATAACGGGTCCCAAGGTGGGTAGATCTGCGGACGCAACGCTCTGGGGGGCCAAACGGCTCCGTGATTACGCCCTATACGATCATTTCCTGATAACGAAAATACTGACGGGCTGTCAGGAGAGGGGGAGGAAATATTATTCCGTATATTATTCTTATATTATTATATAGTCGTTATTCATTTGTTTTAAAGCTCAATAAATAACAAAGAAGACCTCTGACCGGCACTTTTCTAATTTTGTCCGGAAGATTTAAACTTTAACCAACATGTTGACCGGCGAAAAAAAATTCGACCGGAAACTCTGCCGCACGGTTCCCTCGTCCCTTAGAAGAAGCGGAGAGGTGGGTGTTTTTCATCTGCTGGTGGACTACCGGAGAGATCTACAGCAGCAGCAAACGCTCGCCTCGGGGAGGGAGAAAAAGAGCCAGAGCCCTGCCTCTCCCCACCTCTGCTGCTAAATCCACCGCGGAGAATAAACAGAAGGGCAACCATGGCAACCATGCTCGGGAAGTCTTCTTCGCTGCTTTTGGTGTATTTTGTGGCGAAAGTACAGCGCCACTTACAGGCACGGCATATGTACTACAGCGGGTCGAGCGGTCTCGTGTGGAAGGACACGTTTCTGGTGCCTATTGCGTGTGGGTGGAAGACTTTTTTGATTTCGGTTCGTTTTCGTTTCCGTGTGGCTACGGCCTACGTTTCTGAAATAACTTTGATTTCTTACTGAGACACTTTCACAAAGATTATCAGAGTTTGGGAAGTTTTTTAGCTTCTTACATGTTGATTAAACGTGACTTTAATTGTTGTTTTTTTAGGACAGTGCAACTGAGCATGAGATAACAAATTAACTATCTAATGCAATTTAATATTTTAATGAAATATTGATATTTATTTGGCATCTTTTAGTTATCTTGTCATCATTATGTTTTTGAAGTCCATTGTAAGAAACGTAGTACAATCTAAAAAATGATCACACTACACAATAAGTAGAGAAACTATCTTGATCAGATTCCTTAATTTCTAAATCATTCATCTTATTTATTTGGGATGAGATGCTTTTTATCTTGGTTTTATATCATTATTAACATATTTTTCTGTTTTACTTGCTACAAGTTTCACACTGTTACAGATGAAACAGAAATAACATTTCCAGCAACACAGTAAGCATACTGTCTGTATGATTTGCAAATGATCACCTAAGGTGAAAAGTTAAAATTGATGATTTAAACAAGAAAGATAATAGGGATGGGAATTTGAAAGCAAATGTATATTCGAATATTCGACCCCCAAAAAAACGGTTAACCGAAATGTACATAAGTATAGAAACCAAGTCGATCTCACAAATGACAATAAAAGCCTTGAAACCTTGAATCAATTAAATCAATGAGGAATTATAAAGTAAAAATTCTTTAAACATGGACCATCAATACCATTTAAAGAGGGTTTCCCAGCCCCAGCAGCTGTATCTTTGCCCTCCACCTCCTCCTGCAGGAAGCTGTTGGACTGATTGTTGCCGCTCTCACTTCCTCTCGGCACATTAACCACTTCCTGTATGGTGCTGAACGAGCTGTCAGCGGCGCTAAATGCTCCAAACAGCCATTGTTCTCCGGAAATATCCGTCAGTCCCTCTGGAGTCATATTCACTCTTTGAAACCCTTTGAGTTTATTTCCCCTTGATTGATCTTTTCCGTCAGAGATGCTGTTGATTTCAAATGACCAAAGGTTTTTTTTTCAATTCAGACACATTTTGTAGGAATACTACCTCAAAAGTTAGTGTTTAGAAATCATTACTCACCATATGTTACCTTTTTAAAGGAAAATGTCCCCCAGAAGTCATCAGGTTTTCAGTTTATAACAATATAAAAAAGAGAATAGCAGCATATTAAGAGTCTTTAGTAATATTTGTTGCCATGTTAGGTCATTTTTCTTAAGCAAATTCAACTATTTCATGATTCCACCACAGTTTTTTTTAGTACACAACTACACATTAACCCCAAGTGCTGTTTGTCTAGCATGTTAAATATCCATTCATAACGTTGTGGGTTTCCATTGGGTTTAATCCTACCATCGTTATTTCTTAGCATAGACGGTGACTAACACTGGGTCGTAAAGTTTCCTGCGTGAGTACATTACATTACATTTAGCTGACGCTTTTATCCAAAGCCACTTAAAATAAGTGCATTCGACCAAGAAGATACAAAC
This sequence comes from Dissostichus eleginoides, assembly GCA_031216635.1. Lineage (NCBI taxonomy): Eukaryota > Metazoa > Chordata > Actinopteri > Perciformes > Nototheniidae > Dissostichus > Dissostichus eleginoides. The sequence continues at coordinate 26,189,375 of CM062278.1, forward strand.
TTGAAGAAAACAGAATCATATAAGTACATCAGGTTTCATAGAGCCAAAACATTTCAAGTGCTACTCAACTGGCTTTAGATAAGCCAGTCCTTTGTTAGTATATAAATGCTTTGTTAGTAATTGTATTGCTCGAAGTGGAGTCGAAAGAGATGAGTTTTCAGTCTGCGCTGGAAGGTGTGTAAGCTTTCTGCTGTCCTGATGTCAATGGGGAGCTCATTCCACCATTTTGGAGCCAGGATAGCAAACCCACGTGTTTTTGCTGATGGGAACTTGGGTCCCCCTCGCAGTGCTGGTGCAGCGAGCCGTTTGGCTGATGCAGAGCGGAGTGCACGTGCTGGGGTGTATGGTTTAACCATGTCCTGGATGTAGGAAGGGCCAGATCCATTCACAGCATGGTACGCTAGTACCAGTGTCTTGAAGTGGATTCTAGCAGTTACTGGAAGCCAGTGAAGGGAGCGGAGGAGCGGTGTGGTGTGGGAGAATTTAGGAAGGTTGAAGACCAGACGAGCCGCTGCATTCTGGATGAGCTGCAGAGGTCGGATGGCACATGCAGGTAGATCAGCCAGGAGGGAGTTGCAGTAGTCTAGGCGTGAGATGACGAGAGCGTCGCTTTCAGAGCTGTCTGCAGACCGAACGGATCCAAAACTGAGCGTCTACTTTAAGAAACTGGGACAAAGCAGGAGCTAAAACAAGCGCTCCCCAGTCTGCTTTAACCCACATTCCTGCCTTCATACTCTCTTCCTTATATTTTACTTGATGACCTTATCCTGTGTCAAAGCCGTTATATTAACAGCCCAGTTTATATCGTATGTTCTCGTAGTATATTTAATGTTTTGTATAATTATAGCACATTTTAATTCATATAGTGAAGCTCAAAGTGCTTTACAGTATGGCTTTAAAAAAGATAAAAGCAGTAGGAGAATACAAAATAAGTCCAATAAATTAAAAGATTAAAATAAAGACGGATCATTTAAATTCTAAAACATGGAAACATCGACTCAAGAAATGTGTGAACAAGTGATGTCTTCAGTTGATTTAAAATGAATATTAATTGTGTGAATGATTAGTTTCTTAGTGTATTAAGCGTCCAAAAGTGTATAAACTGGCCATCATCTAAAAGGTAAAGATACGTAGTTTAAAAAGTATTATGCGATTAAAAAAAATAGCAATGCATGATTTAATTAAAGGGGACCTATCATGCAAAATGCACTTTTTGATGTCTTTCATATATAAAGATGTGTCCCCGGTGTGTCAGGGAACTCATGCAGCGTCAGAAAATAAAACCCTCTCTCTTTTACTCCGTACCCAAATCTCTAAAAACGGGGCTACAACGGAGCTGATCCAGATTTGCGTCCGGTATGACGTAATATCGGAAATGTAGGCTGGCTTTACACCCAAGGCCCTATCAGAAAGTTGCTATCAGAAACAATGCCTGACTGTTTTGGACGTAATATGGTCGGTGTTTACATTAGCATCGCTAACACTCAGAGCTAACCTGTACTGGAGAGCATGTGTGTGAAGAAGCAGGAAATAAAAAGGAACTCACCTTGTGGTATAACCGGCAAGAGAGAGAAAGCCTTTGAGCTCCATACTGTTTCAGAAAGAATCCTTGATAATCCATGATATGGCGTTTCATCACGGCAGTATTTAGTTTAGACAGTAGCTGCCGAGTCCCGCATGAGCTCAGCCCCCTTCTTTTTTATTTTGTATCAATTTTTTTATCTTTTTAAAGCTTTATACCCCAATCAACACTTTAGAAACAGGAAGTGAAATAGAGGGATATGAGGCATGGCTAGAATGGGTGATCTGTTTGGTATTTTGAGCAAAACACTTCATAGACATGTTTTTTATATATTTGTATATATCTGAGACCTATGATATTGCCTAAAAATAGCATGATAGGTGACCTTTAAGATAATATAAACCGTAACCAATCCTTAGTGGGAAATGTAGTTGCTGCAGCATTACGAGGAAAGAAATAAGTAAAGATAAAAAAAAAAAAGTAAAAAAAAACATAGTTATATGTACATTAAAACTAAAGTAAAAATATAAAATCATATTATTTTTTCGTGGTTATTAATTGAAACTAAGGACTGGATTATTATGAATCATTTACTTTGTTTCCCCCCTTATTCATTGTAAAGTCTACCTAAAGATATTTACTTTACAAAAATAAACGTATGACAAAGAAAAGCCACAACAACCAAAATAGCTGCCTGTTATTACTTCCCTTTAATCGATTCTCTCAGCTGTATTGATTTTGTCTTCACCACCAGTTTTATTATCTTTAATAAGTTGCATATTTGCAGACAGTGAGTCATCGTTGACTAAAAACCAAGTCGTAAAGTTTCTCTGCAAGAGAGCAGATAACTGCGAGTCTGCAGACCACACAAACTCAGCGTCCACGTTGTGATTCAGATATTTCAAATGAAACAAGATTTACATTTCTTTAGATGCTGTGCCTTTAAGAGTGTGATTACCCAGCATGCTCTCTGCCAGACCTCAGTCTCCACTCTGACTGTCGGCACAATTAAGCACACATGTGGACGGAGACAGAAACACAAGCAGCCATTTCCAGCCTCAGCACAACCATGTTTTATATTTAACAATAAAAACATGTATACTGCAAGTTTTCTTTGGTTTATCTAATAATAATAATAATAATAATAGTATTTTAAAGCTCCTTTTTAAACATAAAGCTCAACTTAAAGGTCACCTATCATGCTATTTTTAGGCAATATCATAGGTCTCAGATATAAAAATATATAAAAAACATGTCTATGAAGTGTTTTGCTCAAAATACCAAACAGATCACCCATTCTAGCCATGTCTCATATCCCTCTATTTCACTTCCTGTTTCTAAAGTGCTGATTTGGGGTATAAAACTTTAAAAAAATAAAAATGTATACAAATTAAAAAAGGAGGGGTCTGAGCTCATGCGGGACCCGGCAGCTACTGTCTAAACTAAATACTGCCGTGATGAAACGCCATATCATGGATTATCAAGGATTATTTCTGAAACAGTATGGAGCTCAAAGGCTTTCTCTCTTGCCGGTTATACCACAAGGTGAGTAACTTTTTATTTCCTGCTTCTTCACACACATGCTCTCCAGTACAGGTTAGCTCTGAGTGTTAGCGATGCTAATGTAAACACCGACCATATTACGTCCAAAACAGTCGGGCATTGTTTCTGATAGCAAAGTTTCTGATAGGGCCGTGGGTCCACATTTCAGATATTACGTCATATCGGACGCAAATCTGGATCAGCTCCGTTGTAGCCCCGTTTTTAGAGATTTGGGTACGGAGGAATAGAGAGAGGGTTTTGTTTACTGACGCTGCGTGAGTTCCCTGACACACCGGGGACACATATTTATGTATAAAAGACATCAAAAAGTGCATTTTGCATGATAGGTCCCCTTTAAAGTGCTTTTTACAGTATGGCAGTAAAAAAAAATGAAGTTTCAAAATTAATTGTCATAGAATTAGAACAAATATTTAAAAAATGTACTGTAAACTTTCTTTAGTTTATTAAATGTTTCTTTTGTTCTTAAGGCAACTAGACCGACTATTATTATTATTATTATATAAAATGCAGCACAAAGTGCTTTACATTATGGCATAAAAAGCCATTTAAAACAAAAAAAACATCAAATAAAATGGCAGAGAAATAAAAAGAGTAAACATGGTATAACAAATCATTAGTATGTGTCTGACTAATAGGCGATATAAATTATAGGAAAGTATAAAAGATCCACTAAAAAAAGACAGAGAAATACAAGTAGTCAAAATGGTAGAGATAATAATATAACCTGAATAAGTTAATATAATAAAATCACAAATTTTTGTTTAGTAATTCCACTTTTCATTATAGATTATTCTGCTTCTCCTTTCAATACCTTTTATTCTGTAGGCCAATCAGAACAGCCGTAAGCCTGACAGGGAGGCGGGACTTAGAGAAACTGTGTGTGAGGATTTTTTTAGGTTTGTACTGGGATGATGCCATTTCCAGACTTGGCAGATTTTTTAAGTGTCGCTGCGAGGACATGTTTCTTCTACTTGGTTTTCTTTTCCTCTGTCCCTCCGTTAAACATGAGACAGACAGACAGGCAGACAGACAGGCAGGCAGACAGGCAGGCAGACAGACAGGCAGGCAGGCAGGCAGACAGGCAGACAGGCAGACAGGCAGACAGACAGACAGGCAGGCAGGCAGGCAGGCAGGCAGGCAGGCAGGCAGGCAGGCAGGCAGGCAGGCAGGCAGGCAGGCAGGCAGGCAGGCAGGCAGGCAGGCAGATAGACAGACAGGCAGGCAGGCAGATAGAGAGACAGACAGACAGACAGACAGACAGAAAGACCGAGAGACAGACAGACAGACAGACAGACAGACAGACAGACAGAGAGACAGACAGAGAGACAGACAGACAGCTTAAAGTGTAGCTGTGCAGGGAGAACAAGTCCAGACATGACCACCTGCACGTCTGCACAGCGAGTGTTTTTACTGTGAGCTTTAAAAGAGAGAAGAGACGTGGAGCAAAATAAACACGAGGGGAAGGAAAGCAGGCGGTGAGGGAGTTAAGGAGGACTGGAGATAAACAACATGAAAGTAGGACTGCATGAGGAAGTCTTTAGGAAACATTCAACATAGGTTGAAGTAAATCTACCAAAACTTTGGTCTTAAAAATACTCTATGGAAAGTACAAGTCCTGAAGTCCATGTTATTATAGAAGTACAGAGGAACTCTCAGCTAAATCTTCCTGAAGTATCAAAAGTGTTTCCCTACATGTCCCCTATTCCCCTACATGTCCCCTGTTTCCCTACATGTCCCCTGTTTCCCTACATGTCCCCTGTTTCCTTACATGTTCCCTGTTCCCCTACATGTTCCCTGTTACAGTCCTTTTGTATTGTCTTAACCCTCATTTAATGAATTGTAAGGTGTCCTTGGGTGCTTTGAAAGGCGCCTCTAAATAGAATTTATTATTATTATTAATAAAATGTTGTTTCTCTTTGCAGCCGCAGGTCAGAACCCGGACCACGTGCTGCAGGGCACGGGGGTGAAACATGAGGCCCGGCGGCCCGGAGAGGACTCCACCATCGCTCCGGAGGACGCCGCGCGGTTCCTCAGCTGCTACTGCTCGGGACACTGTCCTGAGGACGCCACCAACAACACCTGCCAGTGAGTACAGACTCAACATGGAGACAGACAAAGTGTGCAGCTCAAAGTGCTTTACATTATTGCATGAAAAGCCAAATGCAATTTAAAATATCAAATACAATGGCAGAGAAATAAAACGAGTACACGTGGTGTTAGAAATATTTAGTATATGTCTGACTGATAGGCGATATATATATACACAGACGGACTTTTCTATCAGATCGATATCAGACAGATAGAAAAGTCTGTCTGGTGAGGTTTGAGGAGGGGTTTGAAAGCTAACTAAAGTGAGGTTAGGAAACTAAAAAGATTTTTGTTGCGTGTCTTCTCAGGACCAATGGTCAGTGTTTTGCTATCATCGAAGAGGACGAACACGGAGAGGCGATCCTCACCTCGGGCTGCATGAAGTACGAGGGCTCACACTTCCAGTGCAAGGTACACGCACGCACGCACGCACGCACTCACTCACTCACTCACTCACTCACTCACTCACTCACTCACACAAACACAGACACACAAAAGGGAGGCAAAACAAACAGGGTTAATATCTGTATAAACACAGTAAGAGAAACCAAAACATGGGAAAATAAAAGCAATTATTGAAAAAATGAAATGCTTTGACAAAATATTACAAATAAAACATGTGTTCAACATGGATAAATATACAAACAAATACAGTGAAAGTGTAAGAACTGCTTAACTGCTGAAAAGTTGATGTAATGCTCTCACTCCATAAGTCCAACGGCCCGTCCACACAGCGGCGTGCGTTGAAGCTTCAACGCCTCTGCCCTTTCACTTTGAATGGGGTGACGTCACGCTTCGCCGAACTGCATTGCGGGAGCGAAGCGTAGCCGCGTTGCTGGCTGCAAAAGTTGAGCAATGTTCAACTTTTGAAGCTTGGGCGGAAGCGTCAGCCAATCGAATCATATGCCAGTACAAGCTCTAGCCAATCAAACCGCGTGCTTGTGTGTCCGGGGCGGGAGATTCATGTGATTGGTTGTTGGTCGAGTTTCAGCCCCCCCCCGCCGGAAAGCTTCAACGCACGCCGCTGTGTGGACGGGCCGTAAAAGTAGTAAAGTAGAACCAAATGTGGATACGTATTTTGTCAGAAAGTGTAACTGTAATTTGATTTCTCTTTATTGTCAGGACTCTCCGAACGCTCAGACCCGGAGGACGATCGAGTGCTGCAACACGGACCTCTGCAACAGAGACCTGCAGCCCACCCTCCCCCCTCAGCCTCCCGCAGGTAACACTCTCTCTCCCCTCCTTTTAAAATAAAAATGTATTTTATCAGTTTTATTGTGTTGCACTGTTGGATGTGCCTGTGACCTAAGATTTTCATTGTCATAACTACACTGTAGCTATGCACACATGACAATAAAAGCCTTGAATCCTCCCCTCCAGGTGTTCATGTCTCATCATATAGATTTAACCTCCACTGTCTCATTGTTTTCCAGAAGGCAGCCCCCACTGGCTGGCGTTCCTGATCTCCATGACGGTCTGCTGCTGCACGCTCATCTGTGTCACCATCGTCTGTTACTACCGGTAGGACCACACCCCTAAATCACACAGAAATATGTGGCATTTTCACATTTAAAGTCCATGCAAAGACACAAGCAGTAACTCTTATCTGCCTAGAGCAGGGGTGTCAAACTCAAATACATAGTGGGCCAAAATTAAAAAATGGGTACTAGTGGAGGGCCGGACTGGTTCAATGTTTATTGCAGAACTTATTGAAATGAACTTATTGCACATATTAAACCTGGAACTAACAAAGCTTAAATGATTGCCTATAAAAACAACATTAAACATTAAATAATCAGTTGCATTCATTTCTTATGGCTCTATCTGCAGCTTTTCATTTCTTATGATTACATTTTTCCACAGGCCAACAACAGCTTCAAAAAAACAATTTCCCTCAAAGAGAAAACCAAACATGCCCTGTTGTCGTGAGAGAAAAAGTGCAGAAGGAAACATCCATTGAAACTCAGTTTGCTGCTCTGTGATGCAGTTCAAGCCAGATACTTGGCATCTCATCTTGGGTGCAAGTTCATCAATGTTTGGGCTCAGGCTCTGAGCTGAGGAAACCCTCAGGATTGAGTGAAGGTGTGCGTGCAATATACCGGCGGGCCAGATCTAACAGTAATTAAAAATGATCCTGCGGGCCGAAATTAAATCCACCAAGGGCCTGATTTGGCCCCCGGGCCTTGAGTTTGACACATGTGCTCTAGAGTATGAGGGAAAATGTATGTGTATAAATGTTTTGTGTACATGAGTGTCTATGGTACTAACATAAAGTTGCTGCGGTATTTATAACTAGATGATGTTCTGTTAAATGTGGATGAAGCAGCTACAACGGGAGCTTAGCCTACCCTTGATCTACTGAAAACCATCCAGAAAACAACCATTTTACTCACGGTTTGCTTGACAGTCCTGAGAGAGAATGACTTTAAACGTTCAACATATCTCCATAATGATTTAACGATATATTTGTACCCTTGATCAACTAAACTCCATACAGAAAACAACCCGCTGTTTGCTTGTCATGACTTGAAACTCAACATATCTCCCTAATGATTCAATTAAGGTGGATTTCATTAAATGTGTATTTAGAGATGTGTTTCTGGTTTTCAGGTACAAGTGGCAGAGTGAGCGT
>CM062278.1:26202179-26269679 GCA_031216635.1 Dissostichus eleginoides
AGGAATGTCTGAAATAATTTGTGAAAAATAACATGAATGTGAGAAAGCATTTCAAAACATTCGACATTTTTTACTATGAATTTTTCGGGAATGCATTATAACACACTTTTCAGATATTTCTCAGATCTGTTTGATCTTTTCGCTTCACAAGCAAACAGCAATTTTGTGACTTCCAGGATTTGAGACGATGCTACTGGGTCGAAATTCACATAATACAAAGTGTGTACAGTTTACGACATGGCATTGAACTAAGGTATCAGAATAGAGACACAGCGCAAAAACAAACATGGAGTCCTTCCTCTTCCTCCTCCTCCAGAAACAAACATGGAGTCCTTCCTCATCCTCCTCCTCCTTCAGAAACAAACATGGAGTCCCTCCTCTTTCTGCCGGTTTGACGCTTTCCGTGAAAGCAAAACGAGACGATAAAGATAATTTGGACGGAGGGGGAAACGATGCTCGTAAATGAACAGATTTTTTTTTTAAGGACCTGCATTGCCTTCCTCCTCCTCTGCCAGTTTAAACAGAAATGCCAATTTTTTTTGTTATTATTTTCTCTTCAGGACTGAGTTCTCCTGCCATATTGAAATATATCTCCACTCTTAAGAAAGTAGAGTTAATTATAAGTAAGAAAAAAAAGGTACTATTATAATATGTGAATTAAAATGTGTAAATAAGTGTTATCATTAGATGCCATGCCTACTCGTGAGAGGGTTTAAAGTTAAAATATCAGAACACTATGCTGCAGTGGTGTTGACGTCCAGCCGACTCCAGGAGACGTCTACCGTCCTGTTTGTCCACTTCCTGTCTAACTGTCCACTTCCTGTTCGTCTGTCTGTCGAGATACCTGATTGGTTGAGTTTAACCTGAGTGGGTGGAGCCAAAAGGACCCGTGTACCAGGGTTCATTGAGATTATGTTAGATTTAAGACTTGTTTAAATGCCTATTTGATTTGAAGTTATAATGTAAATATTTTCCACACTAGACAAGTTAAATAACAGCTAGACCTATATTACATACATCCAGTTGAGCTGTGTACTTACATCCAGTGCTGCCCCTGGCCAAATAGGGCGAAATGTGTCATTTTTAGCAACATAATGGTGCATTTCATAGGTGAACGTATAGGGCCACATTGTAATGGGCTCTTCCTCGGACGATGCTGCACCTTTCCAGCAAGTTTTATGAAAATCTGGTTAGACGTTTTTCCGTTATCCTGCTGTCCAACCAACCAAATTAAACAGATTCATGTTGGCTCCTCCCACTCTGATTTAAAAATAAGATTCCTTGTTCCATCGTTCTACAATACATCAAGAGTCATTCAAGTGGGCTGCTTTTTGGGAAATAACGTCCCCTTTAAGAATATTTGGGAATGTGTTTAGCCTAGCTTAGCACAAAGACTGGAAACGGGGGGAAACTGCTAGCATGGAAGCAAAACAAAAAATATCTTGAAATGTTTCTAATGTTTTATCGGGATGTAGACACAGAAATCTCCTCAGCAGCAGAACGACGTATGTGAACGTGTGTGAGAGAGAGATAGTGTGTGTGTGAGAGAAAGTGTGTGTGAATGAAGCTTACAGTTCATATTTAAGAGCAGTAACTTTAGTGTTTTCTCTGTAACAAATAAGCAAGGAAACTCCCCGTATAGAAATAATCCCTAATATGTAAAGCTGTAATGTTTTTGTTGTTGTTTTGGTGTTGTTTTGTTCAGCATCTGGTTCGGTGCCTTATGAGTTTACCAAGGAAATGAAAACTCTGTATACAGTCTGTCCAATGTAACGATTTTTAAGTAAATAACCTTATTTTAGTACACAACATTATTCCTGTTTTTGTGTTGTTTTTACTCTTTGAGGCTCATTTCCTACCAGGACAACAACAAGGAGGCGCAGCCGCCAAGAACGGATTTCAAGAAACGTGTTCTTGGTAATAGAAAAACCTAACTTCAAAGGAAATTGGAAATTGTTTACTTGTAACGTAGCTTAAAATCGTGATGTCAAGACATTTTATATAATTAAAAGTATTCTTCACTTTTTTAGGTTTTATAGATTAAACCTGTGTGTTTTTAATCATGGAAGCTCTTTTCTGCTGAGAAAGGAGATAACAAGTTGGTAAAAATGTAAAAAGACACAATCGTCACTTTTCAAACGCCATTTTGTGATAGAAAAATTTAAACAAAATTATTTGATTGTTAGTCAAACAATATATATAATTTTGCTCAAAAGACCAAACAACTTGGTTTTGATACCTTTTAAAAAAACAAACATTGAACCAAATAGTCTTAAACATTAAAAAAAAACTAACAGATTTGTTTTTAGGTCAATTGTATGATAAAGAATTCAGAAGACAATTAAGCTTCTATTTGTTCCATTTTATCCACCTTTATACTATGAAGGCTTCTCAATACTCTAATTTCCCCTCCTCGACTCCTATCCTTGTGTCTTAGTCCCGCCCACAGGAGATGCGAGCGGAGGAGTCGAGGAGGGGAACCGAGGAGAGAGGAGAGGAAGCAGCAGGCGGTTAGAGAAATGAGAAATCCTCTCCTCTGAGCGGTCATTTTAAAGAGACGTCCATTAATGATGACAGGAGGCACAGCAGCCCTCTGTCTGATGGACAGAACTGTGTTCATGATGACTTATATATTTACTTTTAATTCATTCACAGTGTGGTATAATGAGACAATAACAGGCTACAGATGCAGACATACACACACATATATTTATATAAATATTTACAATTTCAGAATCAAACAAGTATGAGAGCACTCTCATAATAACGTAACACAATCAGAGACTGGATATATCCCCCCCTCTCTCTGGTCGCTGAAATGGGGAATTGAAATTACGAGCCAAAAGTTTTATTTACAAGTATTAAAAGTAAGCATAGGACACCAAACCAACTGAGACCCGTCTGTCCGGCGCATCTACGCACTGTACAACACGCACCTACACACCACACACACACCTACACACTGTACCACACACACACCTACACACTGTACAACACGCATCTACGCACTGTACCACACACACACCTACACACTGTACAACAAGCACCTACACACTGTACCACACACACACCTACGCACTGTACCACACACACACCTACACACTGTACCACACACACACCTACACTGTACCACACACACACCTACACACTGTACAACAAGCACCTACACACTGTACCACACACACACCTACGCACTGTACCACACACACACCTACACACTGTACCACACACACACCTACACACTGTACAACACACACACACCTACACACTGTACATAACCACACACACCTACAGCTCCTAAAGCATATAATAGGCTATAAGGATACAGCCGTTGTGTATTTTATTATGTGAAGAACTAAATGGTCTTAGAAAAATATCGACTCTTTGTAGATATCTACTAAACCTCAGCATACAAATACAGAGAGTAATGTAGGCCTGTTATACTGAGTGATATATATTTTACACACTGCTCTGCTTTCTGCACGGACCTCACAGCTGTTCTCACTGTAAACATCGCGTCGCGATGAAAGCAGTTACTAAAATAATATCCAGGGTATGCATGCAGAGCTGTCATTGGCTGAGATAAGTCCGGCCGTGCGTCACGCCTCCACCGTTCCCGGAAATGCATCCGTGGAGGAACCATCAGTGTATCCTCGGTTGTAGCTCCTCCAGAGAGCCTCCTCGATGCTCGGTCCTCGATGTTTAGAGAAATGAGATGTCCTTCAACATGGCGCACTGAAATCCATTTCCGGGTCACTACCGGAGGACCGAGGAGTCGAGGAGGGGAAATTAGAGTATTGAGAAGCCTTCTATATTTCGCATAGGGGTAGTGCCGAGTTAAACTCTTGCTCTGCAGGTTTTTCTCCAGACTCATTGAACGCACCACAGCGCCCCCTGCTGGACAGCCGCTGAAACTGCATCTCACAAACCAGAAGGGAAATTCACTTTTAAACATGGAAAATATTATAAAGTAACCTGCTGATTTCTTTAAATCCTTTACTGTAATGTTTAAAACTGATAGTATTTTTACCCATTTAAATATGCAACAAAAACATAGAAACCGTACCTCTCCCTAAAGGGACAAAATGTTCCATTTTCCAGCACAAAAAAATTCAAATATCAGGTAATCATTTACCCATGAAATTCCTATAAAAACTAATACCGCAGGCACCTACAATAGAGAACGCCCCCCCCCATGAAAGACAGTATCATCCTGTTTAACTGACAACTGGTCACAATAGACACCTATGATCGAATGGTGAGAGAAACAAAAAAGGATGATGACAGAGCCAGTAGAAAAATATTTGGTACTCCAATTCCCTTTAGAGGACTACCATTAAACCAAATGTTTAATAGTGAGAAACGGAGGCAATATCAAGGTATAAAGATCCCATATATTAAAGATGACATCCATGTTTAAAATGTTGTAAGTAATACAAAAATTAAAGACGTTTAAACAGCATTGTAAGGTTTTTAAAGACCCACAGCAACCCTGATCAACAGTTTTAAAGGGGACCTATCATGCAAAATGCACTTGTTGATGTCTTTAATACATAAACATGCGTCCCCGTTGTGTCAGGGAACTCATGCAGCGTCAGAAAACAAAACCCTCTCTTTTCGTCCGTACCCAAATCTCTAAAAACGGGGCTACAACGGAGCTGATCCAGATTTGCGTCCGATATGACGTAATATCGGAAATGTAGGCTGGCTTTACACCCACGGCCCAATCAGAAATGTTGCTATCAGACACAATGCCCGACTGTTTTGGACGTAATATGGTCGGTGTTTACTTTTAGCATCGCTAACACTCAGAGCTAACCTGTACTAGAGAGCATGTGTGTGAAGAAGCAGGAAATAAAAAAGAAGTCACCTTGTGGTATAACCGGCAAGAGAGAAAGCCTTTGAGCTCCATACTGTTTCAGAAATAATCCTTGATAATCCATGATATGGCGTTTCCCTAACCCTACAACAGGGGTGGGGAACCTCCGCCCCCCGGGCCGTATACGGACCGCGAGACCATTTGGTACGGCCCTCGAGGTAATTTATAAACACACGCAAATTTTTTTTTTTAAAAATTAAGAAATCTACACCGCAAAAGAATTAAACAAGCGAGTGCCTGTTTTTCCTGGCCAAGTCAGGGTCCTTGAACACAACACGAGCCTAACGTGTCATCACGTGGTATATGTCTGGTCTGACAGGGGTGTAGTTCTGACTGAGAGCACCAGAACGCCGCTCCGGGCCGGGACTTCAGAAAGTGCAGTACCCATAAGAAGCCGTACACATGCCGCAGTTTCTGTGTGGCTGTGTCTTTAGTTGAAAGCCCAGTGGCGATCTGTTCATCTGACATACTGATCAGTTCATAACTTTGTTGTTATTAGCATCTGGTTAGCTAGCTATGCTAACGAATATAAGAAGCTTTTTCTACAACCAGTGAGGTAAAGGCACATCTTTATATGATCATTATAGTTATAAAAAAATAAGAGAATAAAGTAAACAGGTATAAAATACTATATGACAGTAAAAAAAAGTTGTTATTAATAAACAAGAATACAGTTTGAAAGGAGAGTGATTTGTAAAATATCCATAAAGAAAAATAAAATCTGCTTACAGTTCTGTTTCATATGGATGTTGAGAGATGTATCCATAGATCTCCTAATGTTGCTCTCAAAGTGCACCAGATTGATGCTTTTAACTTCAACATTTAAAAAAATCTTTCCGGGGGAGCATGCCCCCCGGTCCCCCTAGAGGAGGTTAGGTCCCCCCGCCACTTAAATCATGTTCAAATGGATAGGATACTAAATACATTTGCACACATCTTGTGTCCCTATCTTTCGGTTTTGGTGGTCATGCCACAACCGTGCACGTGCGTGCATGCGCGAGTCATGGTGAGATATCTGGATTAAGAGGTTGCTTTTTCTTTGCTCACCATGAAAGAAAGGTGAAATGAATGGGCTGTGATTTTAGTATTTTTAAGCAGAGGTCAATTTGTACGGCCCTCGGAGGACGTTGAAAAAATTGAAATGGCCCTTGAGGAAAAAGGTTCCCCACCCCTGATTTAGACAGTAGCTGCCGGGTCCGCATGAGCTCAGCCCCCTCCTTTTTTTTTTTTTTTTTTTTTAGAGCTTTATACCCCAAATCAGCACTTTTGAAACAGGAAGTGAAATAGAGGGATATGAGGCATGGCTAGAATGGGTGATCTGTTTGGTATTTTGAGCAAAACACTTCAGACATGTTTTTTATATATTTGTATCCTGAGCTCTGTTGAGTGCTCCGATAAACATTCCTGTGGTGATCTTGCAATATACTAATTTATATAAATAAATATCACCACAATAAACAGTTCTTAAATTTAATTAAGTTGTTCATATCCCATATTCTATTGACATGTATATAGACTTTATTTTGTTGGAGGAGCTCAGGTCAGAAGAATTTCATTGCCGTTTCTACACTAACTTTGTGCATATGACAATAAAACCTTTGAATCTTGAATTGAAGAAATCACCACAGAGAGACTTGGAGTTTTGTCAAAACATTTCGGTCTTTATTTTGTTAATCTACTTGTCCTCGGGCTTGTTGAAGCAGTAGGTCAGGCAGCACTTTCCGCAGTAGTGGCGGTCGAAGTGGCTGGCCATGAAGACGCCGGCACCGCACTCGTCCGCGGGACACTCGCGCCTCAGACGGTGGATTTTACCGTTCTCGTCCACCTGGAAGAAGAGAGCAAGAGGATTTAAAACGTAAGTATTTTATCACTGCTTCTTCACTCGATCAAAACGTAACAATTCCTCTTTAAGAGAAATAAATCAACATTTGCTTTTTGACATATCTATAAATCTTGTTGAAGCTAATTCTTGTCAAATTGTGAAAGTTTGCATCCAACTAGGATAACAGCATGAGCTTTGAAATGTTACTATAACAGGGTTTCTGCAGTAACTTGAAGTGCTTATTTGTCAGTAATTTAAGCTAAGAGGATTTAAAATCTTAGCTACTGCTTCACTAGATCAAATCAAATGTCCTCTTGTGGAGAAGAGAGAAACCAACCCTTTGCTTTTGTTTTGTTTCCATTCAACTCTTAAAATCTTGTTGAAGTAGATTTATTTTGTGCTGAAATGGTTTGGTCAATTTCTAACATTTTATTATAACCAGGTTTTCTGCAGTAATATAACGCCCCCTGCTGGACAACCGCTGAAACTGCATCTCACAAACCAGGTGGGAAATTAACTTTTAAACATGGAAAATATTATAAAGTAACCTGCTGATTCCCTTACTGTAATGTTTAAAATAACTATTATTTTGTGCTGAAATTGTTTGGTCAAATTCGTAAATTTTATTATAACCAGGTTATATATAACCGTAACATGTATGCCTTGATGTTTAATTAATTGTAAATAATCAGAAAGGCCGTCTGAAATTATTTAGCTCTGCTGAAGAACATGCG
Organism: Dissostichus eleginoides; assembly: GCA_031216635.1. Classification (NCBI taxonomy): domain Eukaryota; kingdom Metazoa; phylum Chordata; class Actinopteri; order Perciformes; family Nototheniidae; genus Dissostichus; species Dissostichus eleginoides. Next base: position 26,209,615 of record CM062278.1, read on the forward strand.
TCACAATTGAAACAATAAAGGTCCTCCTAAAAGTATCTTAAAGATTCAAATGTACAAAAAATATCCCCAGCTGCGTTAGACACGGACCTGAGGCACCTTGTCGAATAAAAACCACAACAAAAGTTCAGTACCTAGAATTATCATTTGTTTTTGTGTCACCCTTTAACTGTCCCTTAGAAAAGCGTTCACAGTGACCACCTAGTGTACTGTGAGCAGACGAGGCTCCTGGATGTTAGAGTTCTTACCTTGTAGTACTTGAGCACAGCGAGCTTGACCTTCTTCCTCTTGTGCTTGTTCTTCTTGGGGGTGGTGTAAGACTTCTTCTTCCTTTTCTTAGCACCTCCACGCAGCCTCAGCACCAAGTGAAGGGTGGACTCCTGAAGACAAGGAACAAAATCAGATGTTGGTCCTCATCTTGGTAATTAGAAATGGGAGGGATGAACCCCTCTTTGATGGTCACACATGCAGAGCACACAGTGAGATGTGTTCTCTGCTTTTAACCCATCCTAGTACCAGGAGTCTAATACTAGGAGCAGTGGGCAGCTATTGTACGGCGCCCGGGGAGCAAGGGGAGTGGGGGGGTGTCCGGTGCCTTGCTCAAGGGCACCACGGCAGGGCAGGAGGTGAACTGGGACCTCTCCAAGTAGCAGTCCACACTCCATATTTTAGGTCTGGTCGGGGACTTGAACCGGCGACCCTACGGCTCCCAGTCCAAGCCCCTACTGACTGAGCCACTATCTATGATTAAGAAGATTCAAACAACTGTAATCAGACTTTCTGGGAGTTAAAAAATGATCAATGAAACAAATGTTGGGTCCATTTGAGCATCATCTTAACCCCACTTGACTGATCTTGTATTTATGTACCGATCAGGTCTTTCCTCCATTTTGTTAAAGTGGGTCTTCTTATTGTTGGGTTGCTTTTAATAATCAAGTGTGGATGAGACTCATCAATTACAGATTCAGTTAATAGTGACTTTGTATGTGTATCCCCTCCTGAGGGTGGGAGTCTGTTAAAGCTGTGTTTTGAGTGTGAGCTGTGTTTTGAGGGGTTAAATTTAATAAAACAAATACAAAAAGTAGAAGGATTTTTCTTCCTCAGCTCACCTTCTGGATGTTGTAATCCGACAAGGTACGTCCATCTTCCAGCTGCTTACCGGCGAAGATCAATCTCTGCTGGTCTGGGGGGATCCCTGAAGAATAAAAGGAGACGGTATCAACACCAACACTGGGGCAGGAGGGTTATAATAACTTTAAAAACACTAAAGCTACTAATCGGCTAATACACATATTGGTTATAAGAGTCGAGCTGATTTCAAAATCGTATTACATGTTCCTCTATTAGTTATGGCAGTGAATATTAGCTTCAACATCTTAAGGTTTTACAATTTCACTTGTAAAATCTAACCAAGATATTCTCATTTGTTAAAATGTCAAGTCAAGTTTACTTTGATACTACCAATACAGAAATAGTGAGGAAATATGACATTGAAGCAGGGAAAACTGCATGTCATGACATTTGAGAACATGTCACTAAGCTCATGATAGTGCATTGAACTTTTGCTAGTTCCTGCATAACAGTTTATCATTTAACATTTAATGTGCATTGAACTTTTGCTAGTTCCTGGATAAAAACACTTATATTAATAACCTCCTACTGTTTATTGTTAAGCACCGAAATACATTCCTTCTATGTGCAAACCTTGTGAGATAATTATACCTGAACTATATAAAACAAACCAGTCTAAAGCTACTCACCCTCTTTGTCTTGGATTTTGGCCTTGACATTTTCGATAGTATCTGAAGGTTCAACCTGTGAAATAGTACAGAGAACACCGGTCAGCCATGACACCTTCTTCCGGTCAACAAGACCATCACATATTGGGTTAAAACACTCAAAATGTATCAGTAGGCATTAATAATGTAGTTTATTTTGAAAGAAATGTCACTTTATTTTGAAAGGGCAGTTCCAGTCTGCTTCACTCACACGTGTTTACGGTGTAACTGTTAGCTTAGCCACTTAGCTTCAATTATGAGCTACGACAGTATAGACTGTTATTGGGTTTAAAAACACACCCAATAAACTTAGTAGCCAACCTGAGTACTTAAAGGTTCAATTAAATGTTGAATTATCCGCCTAATTTGACTTAAACGTGGTAAAACTTGGAGACAGAAAACGCCGCATTTTCTCCGTCCACTCACCTCGAGGGTTATGGTCTTTCCCGTGAGGGTTTTGACGAAAATCTGCATCCTGGCGTTATACCCAGCTGCACGGGAAAACACACAAGACTTTAAATATTTCGTAGGTGCTGAAATGTGCTTCTTAAAAGTGTTATTTTGTGATAATAATTAGGTTTTGACTGAGAGCGGATCTTACCAGAGGCTCACTCCTAATGGCGGATCATGAGAAGAGGTCTTCAGAGCAGGCGACGGGGTTTTCAGCCCACATTTCCACGGGTTGGGAACACCCGTTGACAGTGCCTGATCAAAAATATCGATACGTGTTCAAATTTGTTCGTATTTTTTGTCAGATTAATCAGTGATAACATTGAAATAACTGCTTTATCACAACGCGTTTGTATCTGTATTCATAAGTAAAAATGGAATACAATCTGAAAGGAAAAATTGAAATAAAAAAATAAAACTTCATTTCCCAGGTGAACTTTCGCGATAACCATGGCAACGTGGTCGAAAAGTAAGATGGCAGACAGAAAGTTAGCCACCACATTCTTGCCCACAAATATCTAAAATTATTAGATATAAGATATAAGATTCGTCCGTTTACCAGTTTACTATCGCAAAAGAGTATTTTTTATGTTGTTGTGATTCGTCTTATTGTCCCTTTTATGTCTATTTCGGCATATATTTAAATAATAAAACGACTAAATATTTTATTTTTCACATAAACACAATTTCCCAGGTAAACGTTCGCGGTATCCATAGCAATGCCTCAAAGCAGCAAGGTGGAATTTGAGATGGGAAGTTAGCGAAAGCAAATATACATTCAAACATAATTTTTAAGGTCGTTTAACGTTTTATTTCTGTCACACTTCATCCTCCATATTAAATTGTTATTCGTCTTAAAAGAGCGATGAAATCTCTTTGAAAACACACTTTCACAGGTACACTTTCGCGGTAACCATAGCTACAAAGGGAGATGTAAACAGAAAGTTATCTAACAATGTCTGAGACTCAAAGCTACAGCAGGTCTTCTTCAAGAACAGACGAAAGAAGTTCAACTCCGGACATATTGATTTCTGAGAGTGATGAACAGTTTTTTAGGTCTCTGGAGGAGTTTATAGAGCGGGAGAAACTGTATCTACAGTGCCAACAACAGGGACCTGATGAACTGCGGTACATCGTCTACCGCCATGTGTTTAATAAGGTAATGGCAGAGAGAAGTACTCAGATCTTGTACTTGGGTAAAATAAACTACCAGAGTGTACTGTTACAAGTATAAGTCCTGCATTCAAAAGGTTACTCAAGTAAAAGTACATAAGTATTAGCATAACACAATACTTAAAATAGTAAAAGTAAAAGTAGTCATTGTGCAGATTGGTCCATTTCAGAATAATATATGATATGTTTTATTATTAATGATCATTAAAGTGTTATCAAAGCTGGTAAAGGTGCAGATAGTTGTAATGACTTTGTATACTGCAGGGTAGCTTGTGAATTTACTCCAGGTGTAACTAAAGTCTGATTTAAGTGTTAATCATTTACCAGCTGCAACATTAGAGTATTGCACACATAATTCATCATCAACATTTATAATACAATAATATATATTATTCTGCATAGTCTGTACATTTACTTTTGGTGCTTTAAGTATATTTAGATGCTGAATGTTTTCTACAATCTAAGTATTGTCTACACTATAGTATTGCCACTTGCTGATATTAAGTGACTGTGTTGTCCTCTTGTTTCTGACAGGTGATTGGACGAGCGACGACTTATAAGAGGCTCCTGTTGACCATAAAGTCGGAGTACGACAATGTGGTCCGGGCTCTGCAGAAAAGGGAGGATGAGTTCAGGGCGGCTAAACAGAGGATGGCGGCCTCGATGTCAGATCCAATATCACTGATTACCTGCCAGAGACGAGCCGCCCACCTGAGGGAGAGGTTGGGTGCTGCTTTTTGTCCACCTATTACTCTTCTAAAGGCCAGTGAGGGTTCAACCTTTAGATAACAGCCCTGAAAAGTTTCTAACTACAAGTGATGATAAATTGTTTTAGTTATTTGAACTGAGTAGTTTCCAACGGTGGATGATCAACTTGAGAAACACCTTAAATGAAGCAAATATCATGCTTAACTATTTAAAACAATCCCTGATATAATGGCAATGTTTGACAATTAAATGTGCATGAAGGATTGTCATGTATAGCTACTCTCTGAATGCTTTTGTCTCTTTCCAGAATCGATGTCATTCAGAGGGAAACAGCAGAACTTCAAGATGAGATGGAGAGACACAAATCCTCTGAAGAGCAGAGCACATGGATACCTGGTACTACTGAAACTGATGATTGCAGTAGAAAATCAAGACTGCGAAATGCAAACGTAGTCTCAGTCTGTTGCAGGAGATGTTGTAGGCCCATTAGCGTGAGTTGATACAATAAACCCCACATATGTCTCATGTCCCAGGTTTGACGTTAGCTGACTCCGAGGATCCTGAGGCTCTGGATGAACACCTGAAGCATCTGGAAGCCCAGAGAGCTTCTCTCCTGGAGAGGAAGAGTGACGGTGTCTCTCTGGAGGTCAAAGCCCAGCTGGACACTGAGCTGCAGGCCGCAGAGCTCCACAGAGACCAGCTGAGCAGCAAAAACTACCAACTGAAGTCCAGGTAAAGAACTGTCAACAGGTCCATATTTACACATAGCTTCATAAGATTACATTTGCCACATTTACAACTGTAACACATTCACTTTGTGTCTGTGTGTACTTATTTGTCTCTTTGTAGCTGTTCTGTCTTTCTTTGTGGTCATTTTATCTCTGTTTTTTTAGTCATTTTGTGTCTGTCCGTAGTTATTTGCAGCTCGGACTTAAAGCACGAGAATGCATTATTTTGCTTAATATAGATCAACATACACAGCCGTCACACATTCACTCTACCGACGGAGGCTTGTGTCGTTGATTTTCTCCAAATGAGTGACCATGTTTCTGTATTTTCTGTCTGTGTGCAGGTACAAGAGTCTGAGGTTAGTGTCCGACCGTCTGTCCAGCTGGGAGTTTGAGAAGCAGCAGGTTTCTCTGGAGGAACTTCTGGATTCCACACTGGAAGATGTCAGACAGACCAGCGGTGAGACACAAAAACACTTGTTTAGAGGATTTTAAAACCATAAGCATCTCATATTTTATCTCAAAATTGTCTCTTTGCTTCTGCAGGCAACAACTCATAATGTTTCAGTGTTATTTGATGTCTTATTAAATCACATTTCCGTCTGTTTTTACTGCTCCAAAAAGGTATTTCTGCAACAATTAACCTTGTTTCTCAAACCCTGCATTGATATTTCAGAATGCTTTAATCTTGTGTCCCTTCTTGGCCATCACTCAAAATAAAAATGTCTCATATTATTTATCATTTTAACACCTTTAACCTGCAGTGACGGACGATGACGGCTGCGGCATGAACGCTGAACTGTTTGAGCACGAAGAGCCGACCGGTGTTGACGAGTCCCTTCTCCTGGCAGATCGCCTGGACAGGTGCTGCCTTCACAGACCAATCCTGACCAGTTTATCTGAACTCCTCTGACTCTCTCTCTCTCTGAATCACCTTTCTCTCTCCGACAGGTTTCTTGAGCTCTTTGATTCGGCTCAGTATGAGGAAGCGGCTCTCCTTGCTGCCAGATCTCCCCGAGGAGTCCTGAGGAACCTGGACACCATGGAGATGTTTAAAGGTGGGAACCACACACATCTATGTACAGTGAGAGATAAGGTGCATACCTGCATATTTCTATAGAGAGGCGAAGTCCCTCCCGTTCCGGGGGACCTTATTTCGGAAAAATTATGTATTGAAGTCAATGGGGAGAGAAAGATTATCTTTCGATCCCGTTTGAATTGTGCCAAGAATTACACACATGATGTTTGTCATTTTAAAAGATAATTTTGCAAGTCAAAAAAAAAAAAAATGTGTCGTAAAACTGTGAAATAACACTTTTTCTGTGTGAAACCGCTCAATGAACTACATCTCCCGTCTCGCACCACACACCAAGACGGCCGTCACGTTGGCACATTTCACTTCTTTCTTTCAGAATGATGCGAAAAGTATTTAAAGAGGGGAAAATCACTACCAGTCTGGGCATGTTGAGAGCTGTACATACACACAAGGGGAGTTAGTCGGTTCCGTAAGAGCCAGCATGCGGGACCGGGACTCTGGGATTTGTAGTCTTTCTAGTTGCGTATTTTTCATAGTCTTATATTTCAACAGTTTTACGACAAACTGTGACTTTTTTTACACGGAAATTATCTTTTAAGATTGACAAACATCATATGTGTAATTCGTGGCACAATTCAAACGGGATCGAAAGATAATCTTTCTCTCTCCATTGACTTCAATATATAATTTTTCCGAAAAATAAGTCCCATGGGTCAGAAGTAGATGGGCGGGACTTTGCCTCTCTATTGCAGGGGCCCTCCCCAATAAAACGTGTGTTGCAGAGGACTTTTATTGTGAAGATCCACTGCAACAAGACTCGCATGCAAAGTAAAGTAAGTGGCAGAAGTAAACTAAAAATCAAGGATTACATTCTGCCATAAATTGGATAGAAGAATAGACGTGTTAGACATTGGAGAACGATCAAGGCGCACTGAGTGTCAGTTTCCTGTCAACCTTCAAATTATAATGAATTTATTCTCAGCTAGTCAGAAAACACAAACATGTGGGATATATTTGTATATATATTATTGTCCTTCTAAGCTTTATTATTCTGACTTTTTGGTCGACTACGGTGCTCTCAGAGCCACTCCTGCATTTCAAAAACGTTTCTTCTGAATACGACCTTTGTTACTTGGCGTATAATCTGTTCCCTTTCAAATAAAACCTACCAGTAAAGCTCCACCCCTGATATTACACAATCTTGAGAGGAAGCAGGAAACTAGTTTGTTACTGTTTAACTCTCAGTGAGAAAAGACAGACAGACAGACTGACTGACTTGACTGACAGTAGAACGGTAACATTTGCCTTCATTACTAAGCTGTGGATTCACAGAGGGAGGACGTTTACAGCAAGGATTTTTAAGCTTTAAAATACTTTTACTGCTGAAAAAAAACTAAAAGTGAAAGTAACTGCAGCAGGGAGGGAAGCACAGGCGAGTCCTGTTTAATTGGCTGTGTTCAGCTTCACTCTGAGAGAATGGCTTCAAGATCAGAGGAGGATCTCTGCTGTTCGGTCTGTCAGGACATCTTTAGAGATCCTGTTCTCCTGTCATGCAGCCACAGCTTCTGTAAAGGCTGTCTGAAGGACTGGTGGATAGAGAAAATAACACGTGAGTGCCCACTATGCAAGAGAAGGTCATCGAGGGGAAAACCTCCCTGTAACCTGGTGTTAAAGAACCTCTGTGAGGCCTTTCAAAGGGAGAGAGATGAGAAAGCTTCAGAGGCTCTCTGCAATCTGCACTCTGAGAAACTCAAACTCTTCTGTCTGGACCATAGACAGCCGGTGTGTGTCGTCTGCAGAGATTCAGAAAAACACATTAACCACAGCTTCAGACCCATCGATGAAGCTGCGCGACAACACAGGATGGAACTTCAGAAAACTCTGAAACCCTTTAGGAAGAAGTTAGATGCTTTTGAAAAGGCTAAAGAGGAGTTTGATGGAACAGCAGAACACCTGAAGGTCCAGGCCAGACGCACAGAGACGCAGATTAAGGAGCAATTTCAGAAGCTTCACCAGTTTCTAGAAGAGGAAGAGGGGGCCAGGATGGCTGCACTGAGGGAGGAAGAGGAGCAGAAGAGTCGGGTGATAGAGGGGAAGATGGAGGCTGTGAGCAGAGAGATAGCAGCTCTTTCACACACACTCAGGGCCACAGAGAAAGAGATGAAGCTGACCACGCCTCCTTCCTGAACAACTACCAGGCTGCAGTGGAGAGGCTGCAGCGCCCCCTGCTGGAGGATCCACAGCTGCCCCCAGGAGCTCTGATAGACGAGGCCAAACACCTGGGCAACCTCACCTTTAACATCTGGAGCAAGATGAGCTACATGGTCTCCTATTTTCCTCTTGTTCTGGACCCAAACACTGCTCATCCAGAACTCATCCTGTCTGAAGATCTGACCCCTGTGAGGGAAGGAGGGAGACAGAAACGTCCTGATAATCCAGAGAGGTTTGATTCTTTCTGCGGTGTCCTGGCCTCGGAGGGCTTTAACTCAGGCACTCATAAATGGGAAGTTGAGGTTGGAGACAGTAGAGAGTGGATTCTGGGTGTGTTAGCAGAGTCTGTCCCGAGGAAGAGAGACATACGGTCTGGATTGTGGACTTTATGGTTCGGTGAAGGTGAATACTCAGCACTGTCACTACCAGCTCCACCCTCTCAACTCGTATTCAGGAAGAAGCTGCAGAGGATCAGAGTGAATCTGGACTGGAACAGAGGAAAGCTTTCATTCTCTGATCCTGACACTAACACACACATACACACCTTCACACACACTTTCACTGAGAGCTGTTTCCGTACATTTGCACTGTGGATAAACACCTCCTGAAGATTTTACCACTGAAGGTCGGTGTGACACAACAGAAGGTCTGAGTCTTCAGGTGTTTGTATTCCACTTCCTACAGTGAAATAGAAATACACTGAGTGGACATACTCTCATCGAATGTTGCAATCAAAATCACGCTTAAGTAAAATTACAAAAGCATAAAAAATATATGTAAAGTACCAAAAGTAAAAGTATTCATTGCAGAATAATATAATGTTAATCCATTGAATGTACAGCTGGTAAAAGTGGAATTCATTTTAAATGATGCCATATTAGGGCCATTGTAGGTAAACATTAAATAAACTATGGATTGGGGAAGAGAAGATTTTTCGAGATTAAAGTAATAATAAAACTGCGAGAAAAAACTCAGAGGATTAACATTTTCATTTCCGTGAAAAAAAACACAAATTGTCAAGAAAATATATTGAGATATTCTGTGAAAATATATTGTTAGAGAGAGAAACAACATTTTATCTACAATTAATAATTTATATTATTAAAAACAAGATAATTTGACTAGGAAAATACTCTGATAATCTCTGAGATTATGGATTTATAAATTAGGATAAAAATGCTCTCAGAAATAATGTTTTCTTTTATTAATATACCAAATCGCTTCACTTTGCAACGTTAGATCTCAGTACCAAAGAATACTCAAAAAGTTTTTCTCTTAAAGGGGACCTTTCATGCAAAATGCACTTTTTGATGTCTTTTATACATAAAGATGTGTCCCCGGTGTGTCAGGGAACTCACGCAGCGTCAGAAAATAAAACCCTCTCTCTTTTCCTCCGTACCCAAATCTCTAAAAACTGGGCTGCAACGGAGCTGATCCAGATTTGCGTCCGATATGACGTAGCCTAATATCGGAAATGTAGGCTGGCTTTACACCCACGGCCCTATCAGAAACGTTGCTATCAGAAACAATGCCCGACTGTTTTGGACGTAATATGGTCGGTGTTTACATTAGCATCGCTAACACTCAGAGCTAACCTGTACTGCAGAGCATGTGTGTGAAGAAGCAGGAAATAAAAAGGAACTCACCTTGTGGTATAACCGGCAAGAGAGAAAGCCTTTGAGCTCCATACTGTTTCAGAAATAATCCTTGATAATCCATGATATGGCGTTTCATCACGGCAGTATTTAGTTTAGACAGTAGCTGCCGGGTCCCGCATGAGCTCAGACCCCTCCTTTTTTGTTTTTAAAGCTTTATACCCTAAATCATCACTTTTGAAACAGGAAGTGAAATAGAGGGATATGAGGCATGGCTAGAATGGGTGATCTGTTTGGTATTTTGAGCAAAACACTTCATAGACATGTTTTTAATATATTTGTATATATCTGAGACCTATGCTATTGCCTAAAAATAGCATGATAGGTGACCTTTAATGTTTTGGCAATATGTATGATTACATTAACTTTTTCATTATTACTGTTGTAGCTGTCAACTCATGTCTGATGTTTATTGAAATGTGTGCTATTAGTTGTTTTCATGTTGGATCCCATGTTAATGGCTTAATTGATTGATTACTGTATGAAGTGTATGTGCAACCTTTATTGATTATACTGTATGTTTTTCATTGGAATATGAATTAGCCAAGTCAACAACTAATGGGGGGACATGACATTGTATTTCTGTTGTAACGTATCACTGTTGATCTGTGTGAAGGATGCAAGTAAAAACAAAGCTCCTAATAAAATAAATGATTTCATGTAAAGAGATTTGTGTAAACGGTGGTGAATATGATACAAACTTGATATAATAATACAAATGTTCTTCGTTATTTTAATGGCTTCCTGATTTCCATTTCTTCTTTTACACACACTTTAAGGTTTAAGTGCAGCTTTAAATATAACGTTTTTTTTTTTTAAAGTGTTGCCCTTTTTCTCAAATCACAGTGTTTTAAAATGCTTGTTAACAGTTTTTTTTAGCATAATTGTCCCTTTAAAATCCGGTTATTAAAGCATGCAACAAGTGCTGATGTAATGGTTATATAGATTGGAAATGGTGTCCTCAAACATCTCGGTGCTAATTGATGGACAAGTACTGTAAGTCAAACCAAGACATCTATCATTAGATCAAATCAGATGATAATATCTGCTGTCCAAGTCAGACAGCCCTTTCTGAAGGGGAACTAAAGCTGCTACCTATTCTCTCTTTGAAGCAGGGGTGTCAAACTCAAATACACAGTGGGCAAAAATAAAAAAATCGGTACTAGTGGAGGGTCGGACTGGTTCAATGTTTATTGCAGAACTTATTGAAATGAACTTATTGCACATATTAAACCTGGAACTAACAAAGCTTAAATGATTGCCTATAAAAACAACATTAAACATTAAATAATCAGTTGCATTCATTTCTTATGGCTCTATCTGCAGCTTTTCCTCAGTCATTTCTTATGGCTCTATCTGCAGCTTTTCCTGAGTCATTTCTTATGATTACATTTTTCCACAGGCCAACAACAGCTTCAAAAAAACTATTTCCCTCAAAGAGAAAACCAAACATGCCCTGCTGTCGTGAGAGAAAAAGTGCAGAAGGAAACATCCATTGAAACTCAGTGTGCTGCTCTGTGATGCTAGTTCAAGCCAGATACTTGGCATCTCATCTTGGGTGCAAGTTCATCAATGTTTGGGCTCAGGCTCTGAGCTGAGGAAACCCTCAGGATTGAGTGAAGGTGTGCATGCAATATACCGGCGGGCCAGATCTAATAGTAATTAGAAATGATCCTGCGGGCCGAAATTAAATCCACCAAGGGCCTGATTTGGCCCCCGGGCCTTGAGTTTGACACATGTGCTCTAAAGCCACTAGACCTGTTTTTCTCTTACTCACTGCCAATGAACTACATTCTCTCCATCTTAATGCTCATATTCCCTTCATGTTTGTCCATGTTTAAAACCCCCGTCTGTCTCCCAGGTGTGAAGGGGCCCCCGGGGTCCCCCCCCCCTCTCCTCCTCTTCCTCCAGGCCCTCCTGATGACGACCCCGCCCGGCCAATGGCTGCCGGCTGCTCTCTCCCTGCAGCTCGTCCTCTGCGCCTTGCAGCACGGCAACACGCAGCTCGTCACCCACAGCATCAACAACAACAGGTACAATACAACTTTATTTATAAAGCACTTCAGACCTTGAAGACTTGACCTCCAGACCAAAGTGCTGTACAGTCAAATAAACAAACACAACATACAAACAATCACACAGCACAGCTCACACACACCATAAAACAAGTACAAGTAAAAAACTGTAAACAATTTTAATGCAATAAATGTAACAATCTCAAAGATGTCAATACGCTAAGGAGAAGAGGTGGGTTTTAAGAAGCGATTTAAAAGCAGGCAGTGTGGAGGCCGGTCTGATGTGCAGGGGCAGCTCGTTCCACAGTGTGGGAGCCGCTACAGAGAAGCAACGGCCCCCTCTGAGCTTAGACCTGGTTCTGGGCACATTCAGGAGCAGTTGATCAGCTGACCTGAGAGGGCGGTTGGGCGTGTAAGGGTGTAGCCGCTCAGAAAGATATGGTGGGGCCATGCCATTTAGGGATTTAAAAGTAAATAAAAGGATTTAAAAATGAATCCTAAAATGTATTGGCAGCCAATGGAGCGAAGCCAAAATGGTAAACACAAATAATAAAATGTTTCCATGATCTCTGCTGCTGCTCGGCTCGTCACGCTAATCATCGCAGACTGACTTTCTCTGAGGATCTGGGCGACGTCCTGACTGAGCACGCTAAGAAGAACCCGGGCGTGGCCAATGTTTGTCTGGCGTTGGCGACTGATGTCTACACCGCCTGCAGACTGCACAGGAAGACCGCACTGAGCATGTGCAGCAGAGGCCTGATCCACAGCGCCGCAGACTTCATGAACCACTGCGAGGACCTCACAGCAGGTCGGTGTGAAAGAAAACAATAGTAAAAGCTGTAGTTTGGTGTGGTGGGGAAGCAGCATTGGATCCTGGGAGATGTAGTCTTCAGCTTCTCCTGGTTTGGATTACTTCAGTGTTCATGGTTCAGGAGGTTTTACATTTGACTTAAACAGTGAATAACGTGGTATTATGTTAAAGTCATTGTATCTCCCTGCGTGCTGTTCGGATTCCGATGACGTTTGCGCAACTTGTTTCTCTAATAACTTAATATCCAGATGTCAAATTGCCAAATAATCCTTCATCAGTTAAAATAAAGAGTTAAAAAGCACCACGACCTAAAATGTTTACGGTTAAAATGTGTCTTAAAACGATATAAAAAGTCAATTTATGATATCTTCTTACAATGCTGACAAATGCACAAAGTGAATCTCTGTTATAGTAGTTGTTATTGAATCTGAATCTCTCCCTCTCTTTCTCAGAGGACTGTTTGTGGGTTCTGAATCTCTCGCCCAGCCTCGTCCTCCTCCAGCTGTTGACGGCGCCTCAGCAGGGTCGGGCGGCCATCTTGTCGCTGGGCGTGTCCTGTTCCTCTCTGCTGGACGACCCTCAGCGGCAGCAGCTCGCTCTGCAGCTCCTGGACAGCTGTGTCAGCAGAGGACAAGGTGAACTAACACCACTCTGACTGCAGGTTCACTCTGAAAGCTGCTTCTGTTCTGTTCCATGTCAGCTACGTGATGCCACTGGGCCCAAAAATACAGTTTCCTATCTTTTACCCTCCGATCAGAGTTTATTTTATTTGAGATCTTCTGAAAACAACACTTGAATAGCCCTTGTGGTAAGCATTCGGTGCTTAAGGTTGAAAAACGTGCTAACAGCTGAATCCAAAGAGTTATCTTCCCTCCTCCGTTCATTTGACTGAGCCGAGCCCAACTGAGTTTAACCAGAACCGTTAGTGAGCATGCTCTGAGGGCCAATCGCGGCAAGGCATGTTGGCTTCGTGCGCCACTCAGGAATGTACCGGGCCCTGCCTGTAACACTGTTTGCAGTTCTGTTTATACATCCATGGTTTGTACACATTGGTCATTTCCAGTGCTCCATTGCACCTGTCCGTCACCAGAGTCAGCTGACCGCTACGTCCTGCCACAGTCTGTCTCTCACCTGTCTGTCTGTCACCTGTCTGTCTCTACCTGTCTGTCTGTCACCTGTCTGTCTGTCACCTGTCTGTCACCTGTCTGTCTGTCACCTGTCTGTCTCTCACCTGTCCGTCCCTCACCTGTCTCCCTCTCTACCTGTCTGTCTCTCAGGACTGGTGGCATGTCCTCCTGGTTGTTGCCTCTCTCCTGTCTGTCTCTCACCTGTCTCCCTCTCTACCTGTCTGTCTCTCAGGACTGGTGGCGTGTCCTCCTGGTTATTGTCTCTCACCTGTCTGTCTCTACCTGTCTGTCTGTCACCTGTCTGTCTGTCACCTGTCTGTCTCTCACCTGTCTGTCTCTCACCTGTCTGTCTGTCACCTGTCTGTCTGTCACCTGTCAGTCTCTCACCCGTCTGTCTGTCACCTGTCTGTCTGTCACCTGTCTGTCTGTCACCCGTCTGTCTGTCACCTGTCTGTCTGTCACCTGTTTGTCTCTCACCTGTCTATCTGTCACCTGTTTGTCTCTAACCTGTCTGTCTGTCACCTGTCTGTCTCTCACCTGTCTGTCTCTCACCTGTCCGTCTCTCACCTGTCTCCCTCTCTACCTGTCTGTCTCTCAGGACTGGTGGCATGTCCTCCTGGTTGTTGTCTCTCACCTGTCTGTCTCTACCTGTCTGTCTGTCACCTGTCTCTCTCTCACCTGTCTGTCTCTCACCTGTCTGTCTCTCACCTGTCTGTCTGTCACCTGTCTGTCTGTCACCTGTCAGTCTCTCACCCGTCTGTCTGTCACCTGTCTGTCTGTCACCTGTCTGTCTCTCACCTGTCCGTCCCTCACCTGTCTCCCTCTCTACCTGTCTGTCTCTCAGGACTGGTGGCGTGTCCTCCTGGTTGTTGTCTCTCACCTGTCTGTCTCTACCTGTCTGTCTGTCACCTGTCTGTCTGTCACCTGTCTGTCTCTCACCTGTCTGTCTCTCACCTGTCTGTCTGTCACCTGTCTGTCTGTCACCTGTCAGTCTCTCACCCGTCTGTCTGTCACCTGTCTGTCTGTCACCTGTCTGTCTCTCACCTGTCCGTCCCTCACCTGTCTCCCTCTCTACCTGTCTGTCTCTCAGGACTGGTGGCGTGTCCTCCTGGTTGTTGTCTCTCACCTTGCCTTGCCTTTTGGATCCACTGTATAAAGAAAACCTCTCCTTATGATATTTCCTTTGAACACATCAACCTCTCTGTGTCTCCGTCCTCTCAGGAGCTCTGGAGGAGGCGATGCTGCAGGACGGCGGCTCTTCGGTGGACGTCTGGGAAGATGTGGCGTCTCGGTGCTCCGAGCTGAACCGGGCCGACCTGAGCCGGGCCGTGCTGTCCGTCCTGCTGGAGCAGAGCGGGACCAGAGTCCTGTCCCCGGACCTGGAGGGGGGCCGGCTCATGGAGCATGTCTTTCTGTGATAGCTAGAACAATCACAGCTGAAGGAAGCAATAAACAACATCTGGTAACAACCTGGGTCTCCTTCTTCTGTTTGTCGCAGTGTGACAGCTCAATTTCATTCAATATGCTTTATTGGCATGAATGTATCAGGATAATGCCAAACCATCAAGTAATAATGAGTGATACCAAAAACATCAATAACATCAAGACAACAACAGAAGTGTGTGATGATGTAGTCTGTGTGTTTAACACCTTTAATCCACAGAAATATGTGTTAACAGTGTGTTTGGTGTGTGTGTGTGTGTGTGTGTGTGTGTGTGTTTGCAATATGAGTGTCAGTAGTTCTAAGAGAAAGGAATTATTTAAAACCATTATTGCCATCATTAGACATTTTCTTTACGATATTATTATTGTCTTTATAATAAAAATACTAAGACAAAATACTACTTGTCATCATAAGAATTGAAGCCGCTCAGGAATCCAACTAATAAACACACACACACACACACACACACACACACATATACACACACACTCTGCAGGTCAAACAGAGGACCCTTTGTGTCCGTTGTGAATGGAGCTCCACGATGAACAAACATCTCCCACTGGTCTGAAAACAAATCTCCCCTCTGTCCGTCTCCTCTTCTCTGCTCGCCTGTTAACTTCAGCAAATGATTCTTTCATTCAGCTGTAAACTCACAGGAGCTCACAACACATGAGAGTGCCACTGTTGACCCAAGAGGAGTGTGTTTAAATTACATGAATCAAGTGTGTGTCTGAGCATGTAAACACGCATTGCCCATTGATCAAACACACAAATATTTTAGGTGGAATCCTGAACAGGTGCAGTTCGGTAAACCAGCAATGATGAGTATTTCAAAGTAAAAGCAAATTCCATCTGGTTAGTGCTAACTGCTTTTATTTTGTTTGTTTATTTATTTTGTTAAATAAATGCTCCACAGCGACAGTCTTCTTTCTAAAATGTTACAAGAGGAAAAGTATTCTCTGACAGTTTAATTAAGATTAAGAGAGGAACAAAGAGAGAAAGAGATGCAAAGATTCAGCTGACTCACAACTGCTCCGTCACGTATTGATCTCCTGCAGAGTGTGTGTGTTTATGTGTGCGACGCTGGCTTTGCATGACACAGCTTCTTTTTATTTTTCAGATTCCGTCTTACCCTTTTCTTTGACTCCTGGGTATTAAAGGCTGCATTCACAAACATCCTCTTCACAGATAGGTGGATGGGTAAAACGTTGCTCAGATTTCCTTAGAGGAACTTTTGTTCACCTCCTCGACGGGATTCACTATAAGCATACATTAACAATGATAAATTAACTATCGTGACACACACACACACACACACACACAAACACCAACATTATGCCTCATCACTCCTCCAAAGTGTTTCCCATCAGCCAGCTCAGCACAATACCAAACCAACAACAACACCTGTAATCCATGGAAATATCAACAGATGAATGTGTGTGTGTGTGTGTGTGTGTGTGTGTGTGTGAATGTGTGTGTGTGTGTGTGTGTATGTGTGTGTGTGTGTGTGTGTGTGTTGTAGAGAAAAGGAAAAATGCTGTGTAATCCCCCCCCCCTCCCTTTCTTTCTGTCCCCTAGTGGTATTTTTGTACTTCTATTTTAGTGTGGACCAATGTGAGTGTCAGACCTTCAAAGTGAGGACATTTTGTCCTCATTCCTTCTCTTTGCGGTTAATAGTTATGTTTAAAGTTTAAAATTATAGTGAGGATGATTAGGTGGTGTTGGTATGGTTTTTTTCCTTCTGATTTCTGAGTGACAGTGAGCGACCTTTTTTTTTATTGCAGCGCCAAGCTGGTCGATTAAGTGAGTCGTCGGTGAATCATCCTCATGCATTAATCCCACATGAATAATAACCTAATTTTACGCATGACCCATGATGATGAACATACTGACATGTTGTTAATATACCAACATTTTACAACTCCTGTCTTGACTTAATATCTTTTAGTTTTGTTCTGTCACCTTGCCAGCAGGAAGCGAAGCAACGTACTCCTGTGAAGGTATTTTAGACACCTAAAAAAACTCTGTGTCAGTTTAACTGTCCACTATATTTAGAATATTTTCACTGCTGTGACTTCATGTCAGACTGCCCTTCCTATTTGTCTGCTCTGTTCAAAGACACCAGACTCCATTGAGAAAAACACTCATTTAACATTTTCCCTGGTGACTTAATGAATCAAGCATGTTTGGAAAACTTGACACATGAGCTGACCTAAAGCTAGCTTAAGTTGTGCTTTTGTAAGATATATTGGCAGTTCGCTAACGTTGGCTTCGCTAGCTAAGATGTAAACTTACGTTAGATGACCTTTCATTACATCAAACTGTTTAGCATACAATTGTTTTTCTCAACACTCAAGTTTATCACAAATATATGTCATGAATGCATTCCTTGGGAAGAGGATAAGTAAACTACTGATATCTGTTGAATTCGGTAAAATCAGATTGAGACACAGAGGACAATGATAACTTAAATGACTGAAATGTTATAAAAAATACTTTATTTAAAATGTACTTTCACTTACAACTGACAACATCTCTGGTCCAGTTGATGCTTGGAGCGTGCAAGGAAAAAATAAAGTTCATGGTGCAAATATCATCCGCTAAACTTGTCAGATTTTACAGGAAAAACCATGTATGTCAATATAGAGTACATATAATTAGAAACACGGTCTATAATGCCGTTCAGCATTACTTACTTTACTTTAGAGTGTGGTATTTGTCTGCACTCACCTTTCTTTACACAGTTAGTTTCATGCACCTTTATTAGGTTGAAACTTTGGTAAGTTGCATCTGAGTTGCACAGGGAAAAGCCTCTGTGACGCACTCAAAACTGCTCTGAAGCTCATCCTAGAAAAAAGACAAACGATAAATCTTTCCCAAAGTAAAGGAAAACAAGTATTTTATTTTTTGGGTAACATCATGTCTGCATTCCTTTTCTTGGCTGCGGATTAATCCACATATGTGAGCTTGATTGAAAATAAAGTCAAGCGTGTTCATGGTACTATATTGGTGCAACATTGAGGCTCAGTGTTGAATATATCAGCAGACCCTGTGTCCCTCTCTCACATTATCATATGTTGAAGCAGCCATATTTGCTTACAGACATATATATTCACATGTTATATATAGACTCCCGCCTGTCATCAGTATGCTGTGTAACTCTATCTCTTTCAAACTAGAGCCGAGTGTTTCTCACTCTCCACTTCTTCATGCTTCAACCACAAAATCATTTTTCCTAATCAACTTTCTGAGAATTAACTTTATTGAGCCCTTGTGGAGAAAATGGGCAGCTAAGAATATTTTCTAGAGAGATGAGATAATTTGCAGAACAAAAAACATTTCAAAATAAAGTTAGAGGCAGGAATTCTGACATGTACTTACTAATTTTAACTATGACAACTTGTTGCAGAACCAATCTTAGTCACAAATGTATTAAATCCTTGTTTTCTTGTTTAAAAATGTTTTTAGCATTTTTTGTATCTGTTAATCTGTTGTTCCTTTTTCTTATTATTAGAATTACACATGCATTATTCTCTGACTTATTTATTTCACATGCATTATTCTCTGATTGATCTTCTGCTTTTTATTTGGACCACCTTGTTGTCATTTCGTTTTTTAGTTAGTAGCTCTAAAACCATATTATACCTCAGGTCTTTATAAGAAAAAATGTCCTCCAGCAAGCACCGCCTAAATGACATTTGAAAAAAAATCTTTGGAATGTTTCTGATTTAAATAAACATGTGTAGCACTTTCAGTCTGTATTATATGTAAATAAAGTCCATATGTAACAGGTATTGTATAGCTGGTAATGATACAGTATTACAGGTTAGTAGGCAGTTCAAGCTGCAATTCCTGGGTTCCCTGAATGCAGCATTTCTCTGCAAACAGTTATGAAACTGTGACTAGTCATCTTTGGCTTCCCCCTTTTTAAACCTACAACACATGGTGGAAAGTTATACATAGATGAGCTTATGTACTTTACTTAAGTACAAATGTCTGTATATATTTGAAGTATAACACGTCTTTAATATAATCTTCCTGTCTTATCTCCAGTATCAAATATCTAATCATCTTTTTGTATGCTGCATTAAGATACCAAACAGTCCTTTTTTCATTATTTTGAGATACATGCGCTTTACTTGAGTATTTCCATTTTATGCTAGTTTTTTTAAATACTTTTATTGTACTACATCTCATGGGAACATATTGTACTTTTAACTGACAGCTCTAAGTTTTTCTGTTTTCAATTTCACAAGTGCTTGATGTTAGAAAATGTTTACTTGTAACAGTTATAAACTGTGGTTTTACTACTATCATAATGTATAATTATTCCAGTAAAAAAAATGCCAGCTCACTCCAAAGTCACAAAAAGTATGGCTAAAGTAAAACTTCTGGGTACTTCTGCTGTTCTTTGTATGACATGTGTTTGCTGTACAGTAGCAGGAGGAGTTGCTTTACAGAAGAAATGTTAAAGTTATGTAAGTGCCCTGTTGGAGCTGAAATTGTGTTAGAAGAACAGAGTGAACTTTTAGTGGAGGTTTCGTGGGCGAGGTAATGGGACACCTGCTGGGCGTGGCTATAGGTTACTTTGACGTACTCTGATTGGCCAAAGGTCACGTCACTCATGGGTGAACCGGCAGGTAATTGGTCAGCGTAGTCCCCCCCTCTTTCCTTCTCAACTTGACTGTCATTCTGAGACACGGGTCCGACTTCACTCAACTGTCGTGTGGCGCACTTGTCCAACTTTACCCGGTGTCACGGAGCAGACGTACCCGGAGGAAGTTACCGGCGCGGTTTAACAGCTTTCCCCCCCGGTGTAAAAGTGCAACACGAGGTAACTGAGCCCCCAAAAGTTCCGGACCTGAAACTTTTTTCATCTCCAGTTTGGGTAAAAAATAAAAATGGCAGACAGCGAGCACGTCTCTTCCACCACTCCTCTTTTCAGTGAGGAGTCGCACCACTACGAACCGGAGACCGAAGTGGAGCCCAAACAGGACCTCTTCAGCGTGGATGATATTGTGGACTTGGTCGGAGGGGCTCAAGACGCCTTGGACCGCCACGTTGCTGAAGATAGTGCGCCACACGAGTCCACAGAATTTTCCTTCACCCCTGAACCAGAAGAGCCGGTAACGTTAACAGAACCGGAGCCAGAGGTGTCGGAACCAGAACCGGAGCCTGAGCCTATCCTCCCAGACTCCACTAGCTTTTCATTTGTTCCAGACACTCCTTCTTTAGTCGCCGAGGAGCCCGAAGAAGTTGTTGTCGCCCCTAAAGTAGAACCGGAGAGCACGAAGACAGCACCGGAGCCAGAGGCCATCCCCGAGCCAGAACCTGAACCGGAGAGCGACGCCCTCCCCGCGGCTGAACCCCGGAAAGAAACCCCAGCCCCCGCAGAAGCAGCAGCAGCAGCAGCAGCAGCAGAAGAGAAACCTGCAGTGACAGAGGAACCACCGGCTCCGGCATCTTGTGAGTGTCTTACCTAAGAAATTAATTAATTGTTTAAGCATTTGTAACGGATAATCAAACATGTATTGTGTGATGTAGTTAAACGGCGTTTCAACGGTTTAACGGGCTTTTAACGGTTATTTTTCATGGTAACTGCTCGAGGTTAGCATGAGGTGCTCGTCAAAACGCCGACAATGAGATGCATAATCACCGTAAAGAGCCACATTTAGTCGGTTTAACCAACTTTAATCACCGGTTAATCTTATTTAAATGATTTTCTCCGCATTTGGTAACATTTAGTAATGACACGGTGACGTTAGCCGATTAGCTAGGGATGCTAAACCCGAGGAGGGGGGGGTGGTCATCATAAAGCTAACCTGCTGTTTGACATCCTGTGATTGTGATTAGGATAAGGAAAAAAACAATTTTAACAGTATTTATATATAGGTTGATTAATAAATCGGTGTTTTTGCACATATTATTGGTTTATAAGCTAACACGTTAGACCCGGTTTTTGCTCTGTTGTAGGCCCACCTGTTTTGACAAATATGAAGCATACTGTTGCTTGGATGAGGTGGCACTATTGCACCATTTATGCCTTGAAATGCGTCTTTAACATTTTAACCTAATATACAAGTCAAGTTTATTTAACATGAATACACATGGATTGCTGATCCGTTATGTTTGTAATTGTGTCAGACTGAGCATCTGCTATGTGCCTATACACGCTGCTGCTAACTGTAGTTCCGTTATCGGACAAGGGCGTTTTATCTAGGTTTTTGTCATTTTTTTTTCTAGGTTTTTGTCATTTTTTAAACACCGAAAAAACAAAGAAAACAAGGTTACTGAAAGGGTATCAGGTACCCTCTGGGTATCACGATCATGTAACTTAAAGCTAAAAACCAGGTCAAACACGCCCGATGATGTGTCTCATGTCCGGTGTCAGGTTGACTTATATCGAAGTAACATGACAGTTTATTCATGTGAAATCTAGGGAATTCAATTCAAATAGCTAAGAGATTACGTGAAATGCACTTTTATATCATGGTTGATGAATTTAAGTAGGATTTTTTAAAAAGCAGCATGACGGGTGATGATAATGTCCGATATTGGAAGCAGGGGCTGGTAGCACAGCACTGTTTCCCACAGATTAGTCACAACAAAGGAATCCACTCCCTGTCGGCTTCCCTACATCTCCTTATTGCTGCTACACTAACAGAAACGCCCTAAAATCAATCACCGCTTTACCATTTGCTCCGTTTCCGGCCTGTTTCCACTCAGTCACCCCCTTCTCCACCCAAACCAACACCCTTAATCCGGGGACGATTTGGCTAAAGAGGCCTCCTTGTGAGCCTCTTTTTATGCATCTATCACAGGCACTTCATAAGTGGCGTTTTTAATATTTTAATTTCAGAAAATGTGCTCTTTGTCCTGTTGTTGTTTACCGGGATATGACAGGTTAACAGGCCCATATGCCTCCTCCATGCTTGGGAGGCAGGGTGGGGCTGCTGGCAAGGCCCCACTGATGGAGGGAGGTGGATAAAGCATGAGCTCCACTTAAAGCAGCAGTCACATGTCTGAACAAAAGGAAATAATTAACTCATAGTTCCCACCCTTTTAAGGTTATTTAATCTGAGTTTCATTTTTTTTGATTCAATGTCATTTTAGGTGGTCTTCTAGCCTTAAGCACGTTTGTACTTATGTTTTCCCTGAGTGGTGATTAGGGTTTTTTAAATGCTTCTGGTCTAGGGATAGGAATTGCTAATTTATTGATTATACCTTGCCATTATCAATTCTGCTGAACGGTTCAGTTCTTTATCGATTGCTGATAACATTTCTGTTTGGGAAAGGCCCACACAGGTTTTAGGGTGAACACAGTTGTTGTCTTATCTCAGAGTCCCAACGCAGTGAAGACTCTTTTGAACATGTTCCAATGATTTACTTACTTTACAGATATACAGTATTACAAGCAACGCAGTTATCTTTCTAAATGAAAAGAAGCCACGCTTTGAATCTTTTTTTTCCAGTCATGACGCATGAGAAAAACACTCTGGCGTTGATGAAAGGAATTGAAAACCAACATTACTCTGAATGTAGCATTTAACAATTAAGATGTATGATATACTTGCTTCAGCTTCTCAACTGTCAAGAAAACTTAAGCTGCTTTTCTTGGTCTTACTTTTATAGTAAAGTGGATATTCAGGATATTTTGATAGGAGTCTTCGACTGCTTCTGGCGTTTTATAGATACACTTTTCATTGATAACTGTAGGAAATTGTTGTCAGATTAACTGATCATGAAAATACACAATTATTGCTTGCAGCTCTAGTGACAATGGGTTTGCTTACTGAAGTGAAATTGGGTTTTGGCACTAAAATATTCACATTGTCTGCAGCCAGATACCCTCCCACACACTTCTTCTTGTCTTTAGTGTATTGTCTGTGAACATACGTCTCAGGCCTACTGTGACCTAACCTCACAGATTAAAGTCATCGGCTTTAAAAAAAGGTTTTGGAAGTGAAATGTTCGTTCCCGTCCGACAGCGTGACTGACATGCTCGTTAATCAACAGTCATCACTGGCCTACATCTTATTTTTGTGTCACCCACATCTGTCAGTGTGTGTTTGTACTGAGCTTGTGATGCGGTCAGGTGGATTAGATGAAGAGGAGAGATGTCACACACACAAGTCACGGAGGCTTAAAGCTCTTTGTTGTTGTTTTCTCCGTAACCTGGTGCACATAAGTGGGATTAAGTGCTGCAGAGTCGGAGCCGCTCCACCCCAAAGCAACCACACCTGACGGTTCGTCCTATATCTGTTGTTTTTACTCTGCCAACAAAGCAGCTGGCATTCAGACCACAAGTCCTACATGTGATGAGAGCCACATGTTAATCTGCTTTAAATCTCGCCTCTTATCGCTGTGATAAGCGCTAATATGTCCACAGCTGATGATGCATACCTATGTTGTGCTTATTCATCACATTAAAGGGATAATTTAGTTGTTTTTTAAAAGTGAGGTTTTATGAGTTACTACTGCAATAGTCGACGGTTTGGAGAAACAGAAAGGAGTACCAGCAGGAAGCCAAGCAACTTTCTGCTGTATTTGAGATCAGTGTTTCCGCCAGACCAGGGCTGAGAGGGCATCCACCCCGAGAGCGGGGGGGGGACGACGACGACTTGAGCCGTCCCTTATAGATACTGTCTTTTTACGTAAGTGAGCCGGATCATTTGGCTCGGCTCTCTTAAAGCGCCGGCTGTTTCGACTCCCAAACGGCTCTTCATGTTACCACAGTTTACCACGGAGCCTCAGTTTCGCCGCTGCGAGGCTCTGGTGCTCGCAGCTCACGCGCATGCTCCACTAGCACCGCTCATCGTGTCCAAATCGCGCACGTTCTGTAGCAGGCACCGCCGATGTCGGGGAAACGATCTTTAATACTCCGAAAAGAATCCCACCAGAGTCCTTTGCCCCTCTAAAAGAGGGATGTCCTTATCCTTTTCGTTATTTCAAGCGATAAAAACTGTCGATCTTCTCTCGAATTATTAATATTTTTGGACGCCTTCGGCTCGAGTTCAGGGCGTCCCGAGCTGAATAAGGGCGTCAAATGACGGCAAGACGCCCCCCCTGGCGGAAACGCTGTTTGAGATGCCTAAAAGCATCTATCAATCTACATGTACGCTATATTTAAAATGTTTTCACGGCATTACCTTGCTGTCAGACGGCCATTTCTGACTCTACAGGGTTTCCCACACATAGACTTTACTTGGGCGGGCCGCCCAGGTATATTAACGTCCGCCAAAGTATATTTCGCGACCCATTTAAGTTTAATCTTTTTGTTATCCGTCCGCGAGCACGACGCCATCTGCGATCGATTAACTACCCCTCCTCTACCTGTTCGCTGTGCTATCTCGTGAAGGGTCTGCTTTATGCGCTCCGCAGTAACTCCGCTGCGAGGCTCCGGCGAGCAGTTCATGAGCGAGCAGTAATTTTATCCCTTTGTCCTGTGAGGTAAAATTACAGTTTTTGTCAATGGAGTTTGGTGGCTAAGTAGTCTAAATATAGCAATTCAATAAACACTTTCCTTAACAAAGGAACACAACCTTCGCAAATGTGCCTGAACAAGCGGCCTTTACCAAAATGAGTCCAAAAAGAGCCAGAATTCAATTTAAGCTTTCAGTGTTTTAATACCTTCTTACAGTCTGTGTTTTACTGTAGCTTTAAATGAGGTTCAGGTGGTTTTCCTGTTTGTTAGTTTTTTCCAGCAGGACCCTAAGTAACCTGCTCTGCGTCTTGCTTGAACATTTTCACAATTAATGAAAAAAGTAACGTTACAGACCAAGCACAGAATCGTACATTGAGTTCCTTATTTTACAAGATGGCAGCAGGTGAGTCTCCGGCCTGAAGTCGTATATCAGTGTCAAGCTGTGAGACGTTCCCGAGACACTTATAGCTCAGCAAATACCTCTGCGGTAGAGCGAGGAGATTACAGTCGGAGGTTCGATTCCCACCAAGGACAGAGACAAAGGGAACAACTCTTGTAAAATATGAAATTACTGAGAAAAATGTAATGAATATGTTAACAAGAATGCACACAAATGCATAGTTATTAAGACAAGTGGACCTTTTTACACATTATGTCCTGACCAGTATGCACTGTTGTTTTCTGGGTAATGGAGCTTAAAGGCTGGCAGCTTGAGTGCAGTTTGTTAATGCCATTCAAAACATTGTAAATAATGTAGAGTGTCATTCAAACACAATCACCAAATAATATTCCCTGTAATTATTTCACGTGCAGTCCTGTGATCAAACCAGTCATTTATAGAAATGATTCAGACCCCTAAAAACCCTCCACAGGGAACGGCACAATGACTCTATTATTTAATTTTAGACGGATCATAGTCCACTACACAGTGACTCAGTGTGACACATGACTCCTCTAAAAAATAAGTTACGGTGACGACTCGTATCTGAAATGTATCGGCAAATAAAACCAAAACATGAAAAGCTTGAGCTGTCGGCTCCAGGTTTGAACTCTCTGCGGCCTGAAGTGAATGTTGGTCCAGCTATGTTTAGGGTGGCATGTGATGTGACTCTAATCTGGTTACGTTTGCTCAGATTGGCCTAGACTTAATACTGTCCAAAACGAAAGTCTGTTCAACAATTACATAATACACTATAGTATAGAGTGTTGTTTAATTACAACCTGAATAGAAATATACTTGTTACATCCTGTAGGATACATAATTGGTACTCTAAAATAGTTTTTATTGTCTTTTTCCCTGATATTTTTGCTCATACAAACTCGTTATGGATAGGGGCGCTCCGATCGCCAACTTTGGGGCCGATCGCCGGAATCAGTATCGGCCGATACGATCGAGTGGGCGGGCCCTATGGGGATCTTCCATTTAAAGTGATGTTTAAAACTCAGTTAATGGGGCTCATTCACTGGCGCTTCCATAAACAACAACCAACATAATTATTACATTCAAATGAAGTACATTATTCAAGTTTACATTAACTTTGGATAATAACACGGGAGAAATGAGCGGAAGCGCTCTCTTTTCCTCTCTCCCCCTCTCTCTCTCTCTCTCCTGACAGCCTGTCAGTATCATCTCATGCAGCTCACTGATCCAGTAATGAGTGACCCGACAGTGAAGAATAAACATATTTATAACTAGTTTATCTTGTTCCAGAGGTAGATAAAATAGCTAAGTGTGTACGGTCTAACTCTTAGTGTGTGTTTTGCTCCGCTCACCGGTCCGTCACAGCGGGTGGAGCTGCAGGATTTCTGCTTCACACACGTTGCATACCGCTATTTTACTGTCTTTTTCGGACACCTTAAAATACTGCCAGACTGGTGAAGCCATTTTGGCGAGCTTGTTTTGCCGCGCACAGAGAAAAGTGTCATGTATTTTACGTCATAATTTTCATGCGATCGGCTCTCGCGATCGGCATTTTTAGAGAGCACCGATCGATCGGCAGAGAGTGTGTATCGCCGATATCGATAGGTGGCCGATCGATCGGAGCATCCCTAGTTATGGATATATTCAACTTGTAGATTTTCTTTAACCAAGTGAAAATGACTTGTTTCTACTCAATTCTGACGCTAAATGCTTAACAACTCGCTGCTGTAGATTAACATTTTACGCTAAATGTGTGTTATTGGTTCAATCCTACAGGTCTTCTTCAGGGCTGGAACGTAAACCTAAACTGCAGAGGTAACCAAACAAGAATCGGCCGCATACAAATAATCATTTTGGCCATGTGATGCTCTGATTATAAAATCAGGGAGTTCATTAAACAGAATCATTTCTTCTGAAGATTCTGATAAATGTAATGCCAACAAATTAAATAATCAACTTTATGATTTATGTCAGCTGATTTCTGACTGTGATTTTGTTCTTCCTTCTCATATGATTTAAAAGTTGTCTTTGTCCAATGATTTCAGGGATTATGCCTTTGGGAAAGTTCAATAAAAAATCATGTTTGAAGAAGAGCAGATGGATATCCCAGGAATTATGATTCATTAAGTTACACTGCAGGCTACAACTAGGAACGTTTTAGTATAGACTTATACAAATTGGTACCATTTTAAAGTATGCCAAACTTTCTATTGGCAAATCCTGTTTGCAATGTATCACCAATATGGACATAATGAAATCGACAGGACATGTAATTTGCGCTGCAACCAACAATATGTTTCTTTGTCCACATTTGAAAGTACAAGAGGGTATTTTCACCTGTGCAGGCTCACGTAAGAAAATATGTCTAACCCATTTCAAGATAGCTATCTAAAGGCAAGGTTTGTTTTCTTAAACCTTTGCATATTTAACCTTCCAGAGCGTATTATATGTTGTCAGCTAGACAGAGTCGGGAGCTTGGGAGTAATATTCTGAGAAAAATTCAATTTTCATTTGTTTGTTTTTCAATTACTGGTATTTTGTGTGTGTTTCTTTGTGTCCTGGGATTGTAACATCGTTTTTTTGATTACTATGATAGTTTGTTATTTAAAGGGGACCTATCATGCAAAATGCACTTTGTGATGTCTTTCACACATAAATTTGTGTCCCCGGTGTGTCACGGAACTCACGAAGCGTCAGAAAATAAAACCCTCTCTCTTTTCCTCCGTACCGAAATCTTTTAAAAACGGGGGTACAACAAGCGGATACAGATTTGCCGCCGATCTGACGTCAAATCGGCGGCGGACCCACAGAGAGTTGCTATCAGAAACAATGCCTGACGTGTTTTGGACGTAATCTCGTCTTTGTTTTCATTAGCAAGCATCGCTAACCTGTACTGGAGAGCACATGTGTATTAAAAAAAGTAACTCGCCTTGTGATAAACCCGCAAGAGAAAAAGCATTTGAGCTCCATACTGTTTCAGAAATAATCCTTGATGTGGTTTAGAACAGGATGGCGTTTTATCACAGCAGAATTTAACTTTATTTCCGGTAGAATTCTGATCAGGCATTAGCTCCGCCTCCTCTTTTTTTTTTTTTTTTTTTTTCAAGCTAAGGACCCAAAATCCGCGTTTCTCTAACAGGGCTGCAAAAGAGGGGTATGAGCAGTATGAGGCATGGCTACAATGGGTGATCTGTTTGGTATTTTAAGCAAAAAACTTCACAGACATGTTTTGTATAGGTATGGCCCTACAATATATGTTTCCAATATAGCATGATAGGTCCACTTTAAACAAGGCTCATGGACTCCAGAGGATTTCTTTTAGCCTTTTGTACTATTAAGTCATTTTTGTTGGGTTTGCCACTGACTTTCACCCCAGCTTTAGAATAGCTACAGGCTGTTTTGCAAACGGCAGACTATAATCTGCTAAAGTCTCTTTGTGGTTAAACCAGAAAAGCAGAAGTGCCATGTGATTTTCAGCTTTTATCCATTACACATTTTTTTGTGCACGCCTGCCAGAAGCAGTGTTGTTTGGTAAAATAATCAAACAGTTCTCCTCGTTAATTCAACTTGGCTTGATTTGCATTTACAAGCCATCTGTTATTTGTAAGTTTCCTGTCTTTGGCAACAAGTAGTGGTGACGTGTAACAATGTGCTGTTGTTAAATAACCGTTGACAGTATTTATTAATATTTGGATTATATTTTTACGTCTATTGAGTAACTTGTTTTAAAATTGCCCATGTTGCACTTCTGAGAAATCCTGAGGATTACACGCCACTAAACCTAATCACTTCCTCCTGATCAGGGAGGAATTCTTTCCATTCTTGTCTCATCACGACAGCTGTCTCCTTTTTGTTTGCTTTTAGCTTTCTTTATCTTTCTCCATAGCAAACTGTCATGTCCCCCCCTTACTACCAGATGAGACCTTTTTAATAAATATTTACATACCCAGATAACTTGTGTAAGAAACGTCAACCCTACAATGTCAAGTTGTGATATATTTAATAATATTTTAAATTGGGTGAGGAATTCCCTGCAGGGACCTACGTGATGTCCTCCTTTAGATTTTCTTTAACTACACACGGACGCTTTAATTAAGACTTGCCAAGCTGAGAATTACTGACACGTAGTATTTATAGCTTCTTTCTCACATGTCACATTTCCACTACACGGATCTTTTTGACTTCTTTTTGGTACAAGGTACTTTTCAGAATCTCGTTTTCCACTGCAGATCATAACGCATCTGTGTGATCAGCTGTTTGCTATAACGGCAATACTTGAGACTCATCCTATCATTTCTTTTTTATCGTCCCAATGGGGAAAATGTAGCTTCAAAAATGCTTAAAGGTAGGGTATACGTAAGAATGGAGAAACCAGCTCGAGTGCGCTAGAATTTGAAAGTACACAACCGGAAGAAATCTGCCCCTTCCTTCAGACTTCCTTACAGAGCCCCTCCTCCAACACACACGAACGCGCACATGACCAAGGAGGGCACGAGATAAGTTTGTGCACGAGATGGAAGGCTGACGGGCAGGTAGGCCATGCAGTTATTTTAGCCGGGCCGGCTCAGATGATTGGTCGTGCTTTTTGCAGCGCCACGGCTTCCAAAGATGACATTTTGTATGTATTTATTGTCAAAGCATTTAATGTATTCATTGCTATCGGGATGTTAAGAGCATTCCATGGAATATAACAAAAAGTGTTTCTGAAGTGAATTACCTACCCTACCTTTTAATGTGTAAATTGTATTTTTAAAATGCATCATCAGCTGCGTCTTCTTTCCACGTGGAACCTCGTTTCAAGTCAGCCAGACTTAACCCTTTAGGTCCCGTCTTGCACTTTTACTTCTTTCATTCACAGCACTGCCGTCCTGGTATCTTCCCTGAGGTTTTGTAGACTTTCAATCTCAAACTTCATTCCTTGGTAATCGGATGCTATCTGTCACTTTCCCTTGTCTTTCTTTTCTGGGCTGACTAAACTCTTTCTCCTGCTTTCTCTTGTTTCCTCCACAGATGTACCTTCTCCTTCTAAAGCTCAGCCTCATCCTCTGATGCAATTCCCAACAGGCAAGTCCTCTCTGCTCACTGTGTTTCCACCTTTATTTACTTTCACCACTTTTTTTTAGTTCACTCCCTGCCCTTTTATGCATGTAAGAAGCTGTAGATTGTTTACTTAACATAGGATGCTTGTGAGTTTGTAATTTAACACGACACTAAATGGTTTGACTTTGCTTGTATTGCATTGTGACTCACATGTGATTGTTCTTGTAGAGTAGATTGAGATGAACTTACACATGTAGTATTGTAGGAATAATGATTCTCCTCAGTGATTGACAAACAATATGAATTGATCATACTTAACAAAACTGTGTAAAGGATCTTTGAGAGGAATCATTATCTACTATATTTAACAGTTTGTGTTTTGATTGAGCATGGTATATTGGCGCCAGACCTGGGACAAAGACATATTTTACCACCATGCATCAAACCAGGGGGTAAATGCAGACCACCAGACAAATGCTGCCACATCTTGACTGGAAGACAGTCTGCTTTACAAAGTCCTTTTTCTATGCCCAAAACATAGCTGATTGCCCTAAACACATATAACCTTCCCTACCTGATGTGCACTTTATTTACCTTCAACACTCAAAATCTAGTCTATTTTAATGGGACCATTATTTACAAAATGAACATCATGCTGTTTTGAACAAGACTTAAACTAGACATTCAAACATAAACTCATCGGGAAACCTCTGGTATTAAATCCAGGTAAAGGTACGGTAGTTTTCTTATAGGCTTCTATACAATCACACTTCTGTTTTTGCAACCAGGCGATCACATGACCAGCACTCAGCCAATCTTATAAATGCGTATCATGGTTTAACTTATATCAAAATAAATGTGCACTGTTTTTTCTATTAAATAAATCAATCTCGGATTAACTATAAGTCCTTAAACAATTTATATGTATCAGATACAACAAGATTATTTTAGCATGATGTCAACCTAATTTAGTTCAAATTCAGTCCTTGTTAAAAAAAAAATAGTAATGTTTTCTTGACTGTATCAAAAAAAGTTTAAAATTAACAAAACTGTCAGTCATTTCCTAAATGGTATGTGAACTGTCTACCAGCCACCTCTTTTAGCAGCACTTGTCTGGTTGTTTTTCTTAAAGTGTTTGTAGTATTTGTTCTACCCAGGTGTGGTGCACTGTAAGGAATGGAGTATGTCTTTGATATGTGCTATATTGCATTCTTCCTCCTCCCTCTCTACTCAAGCACTTGGGCAGAAGGGTGATTCCCCTGCTCCCATCTCTCCTCTCTCTCCTCTTCACTCCCCCGACTCTCTGGAGGAGCTTTCTCTGAACGAGAGTCCCAACCAGCCCCCTACTTCGGGATTCGCTGCATCCTTTGGCTCCTACTCCACTGTACCCCCCACTAATCAGTCCAAGGACATGCCTTGGGTCGGTGAAGAGGGTGACTCTGGACCGGGTCGTAGTAAGATTAAGGAAGATTCCTTAACTGGTCCTTACCTGAGTTTAGGGAAAGACCCAGGGCCTCATAATCCGTGTGAAGACAGCGGCGTGTCTTTCTCACCCGAGGAGAAGATGATTAGCTCAGACAGGTCCTCCACTGGCCCTTCCCCCGTGAACCCCCAGATGAAGGTACCCGAGTCTCACCTTGCCTCCTCTAACCCAACAGAGCACTGGGATTCACCGTTTCTAGCATCCCAAGACGACTCCAAGGCCTCAATGGATACCTTCTCCAAGGACTCGGCTCCCATTAGCTCTACTAGGTATGAGGCAGACCTCCAAGACAACCAGTCTGAGGACGATGATGATCTGATGTATGAGGTGAAGAAGAACAACAACCCATTTGAGGGCTATTCCCCACTGGCGGACAGCGGCTACTCCAATTTTGGAGATTCCAAGTCCGACAGCAAGCCTTCAAAAATGTCCGAGTCCCCTACTCCTGATCTGGTCCAGTATGGCCTGAGTGGAGAATTCCAGGATACCCCACTATCTTTCTTAGACAAGGGGAAAAAGTTTGAGACTGGAAAGATGGCCGCTGATTCGCTCATGCAGTCAGTGAATCAGTTCTCATCTGATCTGAAAGATGACGATGAAGAGGAAGAAGAGGATTCTCCTCTACCGACATCGCTTCCAGACATCCTGAAGACTTCCCCGCTCAACCCAGAGAAACTGGACTCCGGCTCCTCCGAGGGAAGCCCGGAGCAGAGTCCCATTCTTGAACGGAGGATGATGGAGTCTCCCAACCCTCCAATCAATCTGTCGGTCAACAATCCGTTTGCCTTTGATGCCAAAGTGTCCCTGCTGAAGGAGATGACTGAGCAGTTGGAAGTGAAGTCGACCGACAAACCCAAAGTCGAAGACGACCAAAGCTTTGGCGCATTCGATCTTGTCAAAGAGATGGAGGAAACAACCCCAACTAAGGTCAAAGAGGAAGAACCGGTTACGATTGAGCAGAAAGATTGGTTTGCAAGCCAAGATTCTCTCAAAATGACCGAAAAGTTTGAGCCTCTTGACTTTCAGAGCAAGAAAAACCCCGCTGAGGATTCGGATTCAGAGTCGCCAACACCAGACTCCCTGTCTCCAGTCCTGGAAGCCATGGCCAAGAACCCCGCTAGCTTCCAGGTGGAAACAGAGAAGATGGACCAGAAGATGATGGAGGTTGAGGAGCCAGAGATGGCAGAGGAAGTGTCCGAGCATGAAGTGTCCTCTGAGGAGTTTGAGTTCATCGAGCGACCACCAAGGGGAGTCATTGACGAGTTTCTTGAGGCTCTGGATACTTCCAAGTTTGCCTCCTCCAAGCCCCCAGAGATCCCCATGGATGATGATCTAAGCTTCGGGCACAGAGACGTGGCTCCAGCTCCCCCTGAGGTCAAAGAGGAGGCTCCAAGCCAGAGCTCCTACCGCCTCCTCACCCAAGACTCCCCCCAGAAGAGCAAGGCCGAGCTGGAGAAGCTTGACATTCAGCAGCCACCATCCCAAGCTCCGCTCACCCACTCCCCTGTTCGCAAACCAGAAGAGGCAGTCGCTAAGAAGAGCATGTTTACGATGCCAAGCGTGAACATAAGAGCAGGTAAAATAAACCAGCATGGAAACATCCCCCCACCCCTCCACATCCTCCTCAGTTTTCACCGGCTCTTCCATATCCATCGGCATCATTTTCATATTCACTCCTTTGTTCTCCTGAGTTATTTTCTTCCAACCAACCAGCAGCCAGTATTCCACTTTAAATTCCATCTCTTTCCTCTCACCTTTCCTTTCTTGCATCGTCCCCTTCTTGTTTTTCTCTGCATATTCTTTGAAAGTTAACCCTCGCATTTTGTTACGTCTGGTTTAATCTGTGTGTTTTTCATTGTGTTTTTTTTTGCTGCATTTTGTGCATTTCTTTCATTCAAATAACATCATATTCTTGCACCTGTTCACTTTTTTTTACATGTTAAGATGTGGTAAGTAAATTGTGATATTTTCACTTCTCCTGTTCCAATTATCAGCCACTTTGTTATATTTTTAAATGCACAAAAAGGTATTTAAGATACTTAATGCACAATGAGCAGAAATTGTGGGTTACAAACACGTGTACAGTCACTCATTCTAAGAGTTGGATTACCTTTCAGTCTGCTTTTAACTTCTCTCGGTTCTAGAAATAACTCGAGATGCCAAACTGAAATCAAACACCGTCTTGTAGCCCCCGACACCTACTCACAACTCTGCATACACAGCTACCAGCCCACCTGGTATTGCGATTTTACAATCTCTCCCACACCCTTTAATGATGACATAATTGCATCAGTTTTATACACCTGAGGATAAATACTGAACATCAATCTCTGTCAAACTACTAAAGCTGTAGGACTTTAGACGCTGGTGAACTTTTTAGTTAGTATTAAGCACTGAAAATATTTACCAAGGTATATTATTTTGACCTAAGGACTTTGTTTAACTGCTGGATAAGTGATATATTAAGCTATAAGGTAATTTAAGGTTTAAGGCAGGTATAAGGCAGTCAAAATGAATGAATGCAATCTTCATTTTCATATTTAAGACTTTAATCTTGACAATTTCTTCATTTTTTTTCTCAGTAAATGACCCATATCCCTTGGCTATTTACTAAGTATAACATTTACCTACACCTGCGTTCATACTTATTAAGTTTCATTTGTTAAATCAAGTCAAACTGGCAAATATTTGCTTGTTCGAGTTAGGACTTGCATACTTTTCTCTCCATTTGTCAGTAATCTGAATCTCTTTGGACAACAGAGATATTCGAAGATGATTCTATTAATTCTATTACATTTTTTTAAACTATCGTGAGAATAATCAGCACTAAGGATGAATGGTGAGTTTATTTTTGCAAGATGTATTTCCACTATTGTCGACAGAACTCCTGCAATTGATGGAAATAGTCCACGTTTTAAAATCTTTTAATTTGTGATGTTAAACCTGAGTGTTTGCAGTAGGTCTTGTGGCATTCGTGTTTGAATAAATCTTTGATGTAAATGATTTCACATGGATTGTCAGACGGATGCCTTCTTCAGGCTTTTAGAAAGTGATGAATGACCCTCTGAAGACAACAGCACTGCTTAGTCTTCAGTTAAATGGATGACTCAGTTTTTTTCCAGAGCTGATATTGATCAGTTAAAACACACACACACACATTTATGCAGTGTTGCAGACATACTGTGTAACTGGAGCAGTAGGACTTTGCTCTGTAACGTGTGTGTGTGTGTGTGTGTGTGTGTGTGTGAGAGGGAGTGTGTGTGTTGGAGGGATCTCCTGTTAATTAAAGCCGCCGCCGCCTCCTCCTCCTTCTCCTCCCTGCATTGCGACACTGGCAGGCCCACAAAGGGTTCTCCGACCCAGAAACATTCAGCAAACGTTCTTCATTAAACAACCCAAGGTGCAGCGCTGCATTAAAACATAAATCTCCTCCATGCTGACGGCAGCTCTCTTCATCAGAGCTTTTCTCTACCAATCTAAATAAGGTATCCTAATGATGCCACTAACGATAGAACTATACCTTTCTTTACTCATCACATTCCTTTTTTTATAAATAGCTTCACGAAATGGCAACATAGGGTTATTTTTAGGGCTGCAACTAACAATTTCTTTTTTTTATTCAATATTTAGATTCTTAGTTTGGTCTCTTATTTCAATTAATATAAGAACATATTATAACAAAACTTTGTTTGGATAGCAACAAGTACAAATGCAGCACAAGATTCTTTACAATAAGGAACAATGGAAATAACCAAAGTGATAGAAAGCCATAATCAGCAGACAATATAACAAACTAGATCAAAAATAGAACAATTGTATGTAAAGTAGTTCAATAAGGTATTTCAATAAGGTATGGCTGGTTTACCAGCCTGACCAGCCAGTCAATATTAGGCTGGATTAGTTTGCTGGTTGAGAGGGGTTTTGGACACTTTAGCTGGTCAGGATAGCTGGTTTGGTCACAGTGGTCTAGCTGGTTACCATTAGCTGGTCGGGATAGCTGGTAAAAGCTGGTGGTCACAGTGGTCTAGCTGGTCAGGATAGCTGGTTTGGTCACTGGTCTAGCTGGTTACCATTAGCTGGTCAGGATAGCTGGTAAAAGCTGGTGGTCACAGTGGTCTAGCTGGTCAGGATAGCTGGTTTGGTCACTGGTCTAGCTGGTTACCATTAGCTGGTCAGGATAGCTGGTTTGGTCACTGGTCTAGCTGGTCACCATTAGCTGGTCGGGATAGCTGGTTTGGTCACAGTGGTCTAGCTGGTTACCATTAGCTGGTCGGGATAGCTGGTAAAAGCTGGTGGTCACAGTGGTCTAGCTGGTCAGGATAGCTGGTTTGGTCACTGGTCTAGCTGGTTACCATTAGCTGGTCGGGATAGCTGGTTTAGCTGGTAAAAGCTGGTGGTCACAGTGGTCTAGCTGGTTTGGTCACAGTGGTCTAGCTGGTCACCATTAGCTGGTCGGGATAGCTGTTTTAGCTGGTAAAAGCTGGTGGTCACAGTGTTCTAGCTGGTCACCATTAGCTGGTCAGACTGGTATGATCTTGAGTAGAACTTTAGCTGGGATTACTTGATGGTTAAGCTGGTCATATATGATGATGAAACACTCTCACCCAATTGCAGTAGCTCAATGAACATCTATCATTTCAGATAAGAGCACCTACCTTACCAGAAAGGTACCAGAATGTATAGAATGTATTGTCTGTAAATAAATACTCATACATCAAATGATTAGAAGCAGGAAAATAATTTATAACACACAATGAACATTAACACACATTTGAAAACATTTTCAAACCACCCATTACTTCATATTTTTAAGCAGTTTTTCTTGAACTGTTTCGTTCCGCTTTTCACAAGGTCCTGTATTTTTTGTGAAATGTAGTAACCGGCCAACTTCTCCCTCTCGGTCTTCTCCACGTTTTGTGAATTCAGCCATCCTCTGAAGCACTCTTGAAAAACAGATTAACTTTTAGCTTTGTGTTATGATTACTTAAATATGTGCACTGTGAGATGAAAAAGAAAAATGTATCAAATTTTAGTCTTGAACATTCACTGTGATTGGGTCTATTATCCACGCAATACACCGTATTTTTTTTTTCTTAATTTACATTATTTAATTCATATTCTGTTCTTGTAAATATCATATTACATGTATATAAACTTTTTGCACTACTTTTTTGTATTTTGTATTATATATGTTGCATTGTTGGAGGAGCAGAATTTCATTGACATTTCTACACTGTAGCTGCTGAGCATACGAGAAAACAGACACTCATCACCGAGGTCAAATATCAATCGATCCAGCAGAGCATAGCCTATAGGCAAAACCCAGAAGATCAACAAAAGATATGACATAAAATGAACTTACCAAAGCTGAAGTAGATCAACTTCATTCATTTTCTTTCCGTTTTACTGATTTTAATCGCTATACGCTCCTCTCTCTCGTCTCCTCTTCACTACAGGGTGAACACTACACTTTTCGCGGCATTCTATGTAGACCTGTCTTCTTACTGAAGTTAATTAGGTCATTAAAAAATATATAGAAAATCAGTCCATATATCTTTTGATACCCTGGTGTTATGGTAGTAACAGTATGAGACTTAAATGCAAAAATAAGTATCTAATACAACATTATTATTATTCATTTGAGTTATAACTCAAATACCTTTTTACTTTCCTTGTTTAAGACTGTTTTTAAATGAGTTTTAATGAAAATGTTTTGTAAAAAAGAATGAAGATGGTTTGTAGAATGAGACTGGTTCCCTCTAGTGGGAGATGTCATTAATTACAACTAGAGTAAAGTAGTCTCCACATATTTCTTTTTTATACATGAAGTCAAGTCTATCTTTACTGAGGGTTTGTTTTTTCTGACTTGTGGTAAACTGAGCTCTCCTGCTTCTCTAGGTTGGGAAATTAAGAAATGAATGCCAGGAAATCTGAGAGAATGTACTTGTGGCAAACAAGTATTCAGTTCAAGTACTGATACTTAAAGATGTTAGTTTTGATGATGTCTTGCACCTATAAATAATCTAACAAAGAAGTTATACATTTTTGGACTGAAACAGGATATTCCATTATTTTCAATATATAAATACATAATAATATACACTATAATTGATATTTTTTTAAACTACTCGCAGGCAGTTTATCCTTTTTTATATATTGTAGTTGTAGTTTGATCTTGTTCTTAAACTCCTATATTATACAACTATACTTGAATTCAACTGTACTATTTTAAACAATAATATAAATGAGGATGGTTATTCATTTATAGTTTTTTACCAGTTTAATGAAACAAATGATGTACAGTAAAAACAACCAAAATCCCACAGATGGACAGAAATCACTTGTGTGCTTCGTCAGCAGATTTGAGAACGCAGCAGGGGGAGGAGAGAAAGGGAGGAGAAAGGGAAGATTAGTGAGGAGGAGGAGGAGGAAAAGGGAGAGGATGCCAAAAAGACTAAGCAGAGAGGAAGGCGTGTGAGGGGGGTGAGGATGGGGGGGAGGAGGGTGAGGCAGAGACGTTTATAGTTGCTGCGTCAGAGCGCTGGCAGCAGACAGTCAGCTGACGGTTCATTTGCTCCCTCGCTGCAGTCGTCTCCCCCCCCCACAGGAAG
Organism: Dissostichus eleginoides; assembly: GCA_031216635.1. Lineage (NCBI taxonomy): Eukaryota > Metazoa > Chordata > Actinopteri > Perciformes > Nototheniidae > Dissostichus > Dissostichus eleginoides. The sequence goes on from CM062278.1 coordinate 26,247,727, forward strand.
CCTTGCTTGATTCTCCCCTCCTTCCTCAATCCCTCCCTCCCTCCCTCCTCCTGCAGCCTCACACACACACATTTCTTCACACAAGCGGCTGCTGCCTCTCGCTCGTTTCTGTGGGGAATGTGTGTTTGCTGATCGGACGGCATGGAGAACAACTCAGTGGACGAGAAGAAGTCGGCTGCAAAGCTCTGGAAAACACAGGGTATATGCACCACCTCCACCTTTGATATGTTTCTCTTTATTTAGGCACTGTCACCCTCAGAGGGAGGGGGGTGGGGAAGCACTGCTGCAAGGTGCTCCTGGGGACAAACGCGCTGTCCACCATGGCTTTAATTTCACTGCTTTGGCTTGAATGGATTGTTTGACATTGATTGTTAAACGGAGGCGTTGCAGCACATTCAGCTGCTGAGTCCATCGATTTGGACACTGTAGGCTTGGATGTGGAAACTTATTTTCTAGAATATTCTTTTGAAACATTGTGATTTTATTGACCAAATTGCAAGGTGATATCTTTATATGCCTTGTCAGTCCAAAACCGAAAGATGTTTGCTTTACTTTGATGTGAAACAGAGAAAACCAGCAAATCTCCAAATGTGAAAGGCTGAGTGTTTAGAGACATTTTTGCATGCACCATTACATTAATGATTTAACTTATTAACAAAACAGTTTGTGATTACTAGTGGATCAACTTGTCATTGCAGCTGTAACTAAGACGAACAATTATTTAAATATCATTGGATTTCTGTTGGTGTCTGGAGTTTGAACATTTTACTGTAATGGGGGAATTTTAAGCTGTTTTTCATGTTGCTTGATACACGTGTGGGACTAGTGTTTGTCAAAGGCGTGAGATGTCCTCTGCTGTCCTCACAGTTGACATGATTGCAGTTTTTTCTGTGCTAGTCCTGCAAGGAGGACCTTTGGTCACAGTCAGCCTCTGTGACCAAAGGTAGACAGAGAGAGGAGGAGGGATTTGTGAGAGGAGTGGCGTTATCTGGCAGTTTAATGATTGGCTCTTGTGTCGGGATATGCTGATGAGCTGGAGGAGAGTCAGGATGAACCCTTTAGGAGTTTGGCAGCTATCTGCACTCTGTGTGACGAGTAACACTATCAACTGAATTTGATTACATTACTTTAAAAATGCTTGAATGTGATTACACTACTCTAAAAATGGATTTCTACGTGATTCATCTACAGAATCACTCTTGTCAACCAATTGATTTGTATTACTCAAGTTGTCAAGACACTTAAATGATATTAAGGTGATGATAAAGGCTTGGAGAGGCCTGACATTTTTTGGTTTAGGTGCCGAATTTAACGTATAAAAACCTGATGGATAAATAAGCTCAGGATCGTATTTTGTTTCTGCTACTTGTGTAATTATTTAGAGAAACTAATTGAGAAATGGCAATGTCTCTTTAGGACCTGTACTTATGATTATAGTCATGACCAATAATACTTGATCAAATGTTAGTTATTTTGTTTACTAGTTAATTATTTGTCCAGCAAAAACTCCAACAAATGTCATGATTCTGAATTGTAAGGAGTTGCGCCTTTTCTTATAGCAAATGCCATCAATGCATTCCTTTTTTACATGCATATTTGACAATCTGTGTCATCCATTCTGTCAAACAGTTTTCCCATTTTGAGGGATTAAACAGCTTTGTTGTGATTATTGATCATTATTATGAGGATGCAGCATTAGTTGAGGGTTAGGGTTAGTCTTCTCTAAATGAAGTAGGATCTTCAATATGACGGTAAAGTAATATTTTCTCCCCCTAATCATAAAATTGTGTTTTTTATGAAAGGTGTCAATAGTCTGTAATATAATTCATATATCACAAGTCCTCAACAAGTTAACCTGAATGAGAGATGTAGCTAATGGCGACAAATGTATGAAATGAATTGAATTGAAATGAATGAAAATGTTTGTTTGAGACTTCAAGGTATTTAGAGAGTTGCTGCTGATCTGAGGACTAATTGTGTTTTTTACTAAGATATTAAAACAATAATGCCAGGCTGTAGAGTTTGACGTTTACAGTTAGAATAATTAATGTTGGTCAAAAGCCAATGGCTGACATGTTGAATTGATCATGTTATTTTCAGACACGTTATAATCGACCCCCTGTTGAAGGCCTGTGCTTTATATAGATGAAACAAAGAGACTACTATGGATACAATAAAACACAAATATAAGTTATCACACGCTGTCTGCTGATCTTCATGTGTGCCTCTGTCGCTTCTTATCTCAACACTGAGTCCTTTGTGCTGTGTGTGTGTGTGTGTGTAGTTCATCAAGCTGTCATTTATTGAGCCTGTAACTAGCAATGAGGACAAAATGTTGAAAGAAGTTGCTTTTTTCTGTCGGGGGGAGGGGGGGTTTAAGTAAGGGCGGGGTGCAAAGTGAAACAGCACTTTAGTGTGTGTGTGTGTGTAGTGTGACCCTCTGTGACTGCAATAGTATTGATGAAGCAATCAGGCATTATCTTATCAGTGAGCCATAGGTCATTTATCTTTGGGTTGAGGATCTAACTGTTATCACCAGAAAAATACCAAATGGACTCCATTTAACCTGCGTTTTACTAAAAATGTCCGTTCACTCTAGCGTTAATTTAACAGTGTGGGTTCTAATTCAACATTATATTGCGACCGCATTATTCATTCACTTCATTCACTTCATTCAGCAGTTTGCTTGAATATTTCCTCCTATAATGCAGTATTTGAAGTTTTTATTTACCGTCTCTTTGCTAAACAAAGCCTTGTTTGAACTGTAAAGCTGCAGGACCAAACATTAAAAAAAGACTTTGGACTGAGCATAGTTGTATGCAATATAATGTTGGTTATCAACTATATATTTTAAGTATCAAATGATTACTTGTGCTTAGTTTTTCACTTTGTTTGGGGACAGTTTTCTCCCAGCATGCACCTGGTGTTCCCATACCTCCTTGCAGTTCCTTACATGGATTTATTTCTAAAGGATGATTTCTTTTTTTCACCCGCAGTGGTTGGATTTGAATTCCTAAATGTTATCTTTTCTGCTCGGTTGTCCTTTTACAGCCACATTATGCAACACTCCTCTCGTGCAGCTATCATAATCCCTTTATTAAGCCATTTCTTCATGATAACAGATGGCCTTTCACACACATTCACGCCTCTGTCTGCTTCGGGTGAACTTTGGACAGCATGTAGTGTCTTAACCATGCAGGACGTGTCTTTACCACCCTGATCGTATTTAGAGATGTATTCATTAGTCTCATACCGGACAAACAAAAGGCAACATTAAGTTCAGTCTGATGTGAATTAAGTGAGCAGTACTTGTTGCAGAGGCAACCAACCAAGCATTTAATATAGATTTTACTTAAAAATTCACTACGATAAAATCTAATTTTCTTTTTTTCATTCCCCAATTCGATTGAATATAACTCCCCAGTAGAACAATTTTGGTTATTTTTCTTAAAAGTTTCTTTCTCGTTTTTTTATCTAATTTTCCCTGAAATCAAGTGTAAAAGTGGCGTTTATAAGTAACCAGTTACCTTACACGTTTTCAATGAAAGTTATCAAATGCATGTATTTGGAGAACAAGGTACAATATTTTTCCTCTGAGGAGGAAGTATAAAGTAGCATAAATAATGGAAGTATGTTGCCTGCAACATAATTATGTTTTCTACCACAACAAAAAAACACTGTCTGTTGTTTTATTACAATTTTATAAAGATAATTGGTGACATTTCCCTTAATTTCCAGTATTCTGCCCTTAAAACAACTTGGCTTTTTTTATTTAAAAAAAGACTACGTAGTTATTTTTGATATACTCAGTTATTCTTTTTCTAGAAAGTATCTCTCTCATTTTTGAGTGTTTCTTATTATTTTGAGATACTATTACTAATCAGTCATCAGTATTGACATCGACTTGTGAAAAAGTATTTTCACATTTGCAGACATGGGCAATGTTACTTTATATAACAGTAAATTGGTATTGGTCAGGCGTCCATCCGGAGAGAGGCCAAGCTGCGCATGTGTCCCCCCGCCTCTTCCTCTCCTCCTCCCCGTCTCTCTCTGCCAGGCAGAGCCGCTGTGTCGCTGCACGCTCTACTGGAGGTTCAAGATGGACGCCAAACAGGGTCAGTCTGCTCATAATCTTTCGTTAACCGAGCACCTAAAACCTCTTTTACATGTCGCTTTCTGCGCACGTGTGTATCACCGGGTTAGTTTGCATGAGCACCGGGGAAAAGGCCGGGTTCATGCCGGGCAGAGAGCGAGGGGACCGGGCCGCCGCGGAGGTCACGCTGCACGGTTTGACGTTTTGTCCCCACGGTGAGGGGGGCATCCCGGGGAGGATAATGAAACCCCGGGTCCATGTTGGAAAGAGAGCTGGTGATTAAACATAGCGACCGGGGTTTAGATCGCTGTGATGCGGGTCTATTTTTAGCCTAGTGATGTTAGCACGCCTGCTACCATATGTAGCCAGACAGCCACATTTGGACCTGCTCATCCTCCTCCTCCTCTACCTCATCTTGGCTCCTCTCCCCGGGTGTTTGAATCCAGACAGCGGCCCACTGTGTCAACACCCCCGGGCGCAGCTGCTGTTAGCTGCTAGCATCAAGTTAGCATGATGAGCGGTTAGATAATGAGGGGAGAGCTAGCTCCAAGCTAAAGCTAGCTGTCGACGCCCACATGGACACCCCGCTATTCTCAATGAGAAGCTTCCAGAACATGAAGCTGCCTTTTCATGATTATCTCTTCTAAATTACTGTTTTGAAAGCAGCAGCCAAGATGAACTGATCTCTGGTTCTTTTGTTTGTCATTGTAAAACAATAGCTGCACTGAAATTGCAACTGACGATTTTTTTTTAACCGAAATACAGGAACAGATTTGACTAAATGTTGAAACATGCTTCCAGTCAAATACAAAAATATATATATAAATGAACAGTACATAATACAAAAAATATTTATTGTATTCATACAGAATACAACTAAATGCATTAAACATCAATAGCAAAAACACCAGTTCTTAAAGTATAAGTAGAATAAAAAAAATACATTGCACTGATAGAAAAGCTAGACGAGCAAAGGATTAAGACATCTTTGTGAGGAATTTATAGCTACAAAGATTATGTTTGACACATTTATTTTGGATGAAATAATACTCAAAATTGTCAGATTTCATCATCCATTGTTTCGCATTGTTTACATTTTAAATTCTGCTTTTTATCTTTGGATGTAAATCAGGCTTGGAGACATATATATTTTACAATGGTTTGTGTTTTATACTTATCACAAGTGAACCTTTAATAATGACAGTAGATTGTAATTTCCGATAAGCGATGCAGAAACATTAAGCTGTCAGATTCCAGCGTGCAGTTTGACGTCGCTCCTCAGTGTCACACCAAACGGCACGGAGAGTCTGCAGGGAACCACGACTCCTCCGCTGCTAATAATGTCCGCTGACCTGCCTGGAATTCCCTGCTGAAATTTTAACTGTGCTCCAACATGAGCTCAGCTGTGAGACTGACCCCCCCCCACCCCCCACCCAAAATCTCCACCACCACCCCGTCTATCTGGGTCCCTGCACCGCCGACACGTCATAAAAACCACCCTTATATTACCTTTGGATCTTTTTGAAAACTCTACCCTGATTTAAGATTAAATTACTCGCATTGAGATCAGCAAATAGCAAAACTAACATTGAATTTAGATATATTTCTCTTTTCCCTCTGTCAAACATTTCATGACTTCTACAGCTAGCGAGGCAGACATTTTGAGTTCATTTGGGGCGGCATAATAAAATAACGCTCATGCAAGTTGAAGCAATGTCTTCCAAAATCCTAGCACCCGAGTTGGTGTTGGATCACGTGGAAGTCTTAAATGTGGCATCAGGGTGAAAAGAGTAGAAAAGTCCAGAAGGCATGGAGACGAGGAGGAAGGTTGTGAGTCAGATGCTGCTGTTAGGATGACAGTGTTTGGACCACTGACTTCCTGCAGAGTTGCAGCATGCAAACTTTAAAAATGCTCCGTCACATGCACCCGCCATGTGACTGTGGAGGCAACAAACTCATTTTACCCTGAGGACACTTAAACTTTACCAAAACAAATTGATTTTGATTTTTAACTCCAGGACAGATCATTTCTGTGATGTCCCAAGACAACCCGCTGATTTCTCATCGCATCATGTGTAATCGACCGGTGTCAAATTAGGTTAAAACATCCTCCAGCTATGCATATTTAATAAGGAATTTACTATGGGGGTATTTTATTTATAGTCTTTATGAGCAAGGATGGGATACAAGTGGGAATATTATATTAGTCGAAAACATGAAGCATTAATATTGTATGGCATGTGCAAATTGTTAAATACAATTTGGTTATAATAAAAAGTAAAGTAGGTATTTGAGCTATAGACCAAATATACCTTATAACTAAAAGAATGCAGTTCAATATCACCCTTTTCTTTACTTCTCTATGAAAGTGTTTTAATGTTTTTATTTATTTAAAAAGGCAAAATAATAGACAAAATAAACACAACAACTCTTTAGTAATTTGATGTTTTTATATTTATTTTTTCCAAATAAATTGGCTTTTTAATGTTTTTTTTCCATTAGGATTATTTCTGTTTTAAATATTTAACCCAACAGAATAATTGTTTTTTTTTTTGCCACAGTTTTCCTTAAGAGCCCCTATTATTATCCAACAGGTGACCTAAATACCAATAAACCACACCCACGTGACAATTGCCGGAAGTGATCAACAATAAGAATTCAACGTGATGCAAACAGAAATGAAGATAATAATATAAATAATAATAAGCAATGGCAAAACAAGCATTTTGGCTCCTAAAAAGGAGTACATTAAAAGTGTTTTCTCTCTGGATGTTTGACACTAACCGCCCTCTTCCTCCTGCAGTGGTGGATCTCCTCTACTGGCGCGATGTGAAGGCGACGGGCGTGGTGTTCGGCGCCGCGCTGCTGCTCCTCCTCTCGCTGACGTCCTGCAGCATCGTGAGCGTCTGCTCCTACATCGGCCTGGCTCTGCTCTCCGTCACCATCTGCTTCAGGATATACAAAGGCATCCTGCAGGCCATCCAGAAGTCTGATGACGGCCATCCATTCAAGTGAGTACAGCAGTATTTAACGTAGCAGTGGCGAGCCGTCAGGGCCCTCTAGGCCCTCTCTGAGGGCTTAAGATATTCTACAAAATAATATTTAAAAACATTAATAAATATATATTTTTATATATATTTTTTTTTAGTTATATTTTTTCATTAGTTTTACCAAAATATAACTTGATTTAATTGTATTTAAAATAACATTTCCAAAGAAATAAATCCTTCGTATCTGCCTGTTCAGTTTGTTTGAATGTGAAGGGTTAAATGAAAGAAGCTCGTCTCTGCGAGTTACTGTGAAGACAGGAGCTGATTGGTGGTCCTGCTGTAAATTCACAGAGGGCCAGCTAGGGTAACTGAACGAGAGAGTAATGTCAAATGACAGTACAATTGACCAATCATATCTTCCCTCTAAATGGGTGGGTTTTATTATCGCAGACTTTATGACAAGTTCCGCCCGCTGTGAAGCTTTTCTTGTTTCCATAGCAACAACAACTTCCTGTCAACAGCGTAAACTCGCCTTCAAAATAAAAGCATGCCAAATTACACTTAAGACATACAACTGCAACGAAAGTAACAAACACAATGTAATATCCTTTTCAATTTCAAAGAACACAAATTGGGTTATTTACAGGTGTTGTTTAGTGTGGTAGAGGGTCGCTGTCATTGATGCGTTTTGCACCCCGGGCCGTTGTTTTGATATTCCGCTGAAGTTTACGCTGTGACGTAATAACTCATTTTTTTTCTTTTTTTTCGAGGGAAGGGTTGGGGGTCAGAGGGCCGAGGTATAAAAGTCACGGCTTGCCACTGTAACGTAGTGTGTGTGTGTGTGTGTGTGTATATGTTTTCAGGGTAAGAAAATACACAGTATGATTACACTACTGGTAAAAAGTTAGAAATTATGGAATCATAGGAGTGCAATCAAAATTAGAATAAATCATAAATGAGGGAAGTGTAAAGTAGCCCAGAATATAAAATGGTGTCAGTGGGAATTAAACTCAGCCAATGAGTGACCTGATTAATCCTGATGATCAGTCTGAGCTGCAGGCGGACGTTATGATGAATGTCAGGCACAGTTTTAGAATCACATAAAAATATCCCTGTATTTTCAGAGCGAGCCTATGAAGAGAGGAGGTTTTTTTTATTCTTAGCCTCTTGATGTTGGTTTGTTTTATCCTCCATCCTGGCTCGCTTTCAAATCCTTCTTACTGCGTTTCCTCTCACCGGCTGACCTCATGGCTCATGACGACCAATTAGCTCAGATTAACATAAACCGAGGAAAAGAGTTGCTTTAAAAATCGGATTTCTACACATAAGACTAATCTTCTTATGTTGCATATTTTAATTACAGATTTCTTAAATTATTATTGTGTGTGTTTGATTTTCTTACAAACAGGTTTTGAAATATCAGAACTTGTTGCTTTTTTAAATGTTATTTATCGCCCTGATTTAGCATGCTTCGACTAAACATAACTAGTGAAGTGGTCAGCAGTGGCAGACTGGCCGGTACTGAAGTGGGCCGGTCGGACGATGTGGGCCGGTCGGATAAGTCACTAGCACCCCCCACCCCCCCGTTGACAATTTACTTGCGGTACCGAGGTGGGCCGGTCGGACAAGTCACTAGCACCCCCCGCCCTTGACAATTTACTAGCGGTACCGAAGTGGGCCGGTCGAGAGTCCCGGGCTGATTTTTAGTCCCAGTCCGCCCCTGGTGGTCAGTATTCTCACTACAGTTTTAACGTAGTGGAAAAGCTTGAAGATGCATATTTAAAAATGCTTAAAGTGCCTGAAAATCCCCCTTGCTTTAAAATCTGATTTCTGTAATATACGATGTGATGATGGATGATATTTTCTAGTTTTTGGAAGAAAAACAAAATCTGACTTAATATGATAACTAGGTTAAATAGTCAGAATACTAACTATATCATTTTAATGTACTTGAAAATGCTTAAAGTGCCTGAAAGTTGACGGTTCTTCCTCCTCTGTTTTCCCCCCGCAGGCAGTACCTGGACCAGGACGTGGCGTTCTCTGAGGATATGGTCCACAAGTACAGCGACCTGGTCCTGGCTAAAATCAACAAAGGCATCTGCGAATTAAGGCGCCTGTTCCTGGTGGAGGACCTGATCGACTCCATCAAGGTGAGAGGGAGAGATCATTGATAGAATATGCACAAAAGAGGATTTAGAATCAGAAACAGGTTTATTACCAGGTAGGTTGACACGTACGAGGAATTTGACTTGATGTCGCACCATACATAAAAGTTAAACGAAAATAAAAAAACACAGATAGCGAATTATTTTAAGAACACTATAATAACATTACAAAAAAATGTAGTAAAATAAAATAGAGCAGTATTTACATTGAAATAGAATGCTATAGAGAGGCGAAGTCCCGCCCATCTACTTCCGACCCATGGGACCTTATTTCGGAAAAATGATGTATTGAAGTCAATGGAGAGAGAAAGATTATCTTTCGATCCCGTTTGAATTGTGCCACGAATTACACATATGATGTTTATCAATCTTAAAAAATCTTTTCCGTGTCAAAAAAGTCACAGTTTGTCGTAAAACTGTTGAAATATAAGACTATGAAAAATACGCAACTAGAAAGACTACAAATCCCGGTCCCGCATGCTGGCTCTTACGGAACCGACTAACTCCCCTTGTGTGTATGTACAGCTCTCAACATGCCCAGACTTGTAGTGATTTTCACCTCGTTTAATACTTTTCGCCTCATTCTGAAAGGAAGAAGTGAAATGTGCCAACGTGACGGCCGTCTTGGTGTGTGGTGCGAGACGGGAGATGTAGTTTATTGAGCGGTTTCACACAAAAAAGTGTTACTTCACAGTTTTACGACACTTTTTAATTTTTTAACTTGCAAAATTATCTTTTAAATTGACAAACATCACATGTGTAATTCGTGGCACAATTCAAACGGGATCGAAAGATAATCTTTCTCTCCCTTTTAGACGGTAAAAACTCTCATTCTTAAATCCCCATCAGCGGGACGTCTGAGCCTCAGGAATGTTTTCAGCAGATTATAAATATAACTTCCAATGATTAATCTTTCTGTTATCACTTTACCACCAGCGGGTCATTAAAATGTCACGGCCTCCATTCAGAAATCTAACCTTTTTAAACTTTACACCAGCAGCCATGTTTTCTCCGGCTGTTTCCATGCTCACTATCAGCTCGAGCAGATAGCCGTCACGTCGTATTACAGCCAGGCGTTAAGTTGGGATTTGATATGTGGGGGGGCTCTGTGTGGAGGTGCGAGAGGGGGGCGGAGGTCGAGGATCTCATTATTTGACCTTAAGGGATATAGGCCTACACTGTGGCCCTAAAGCAACTGCTCCATCATCTGTATCAAATGCACACATTGATGCCACCAAATGTCACAATAAAAATAGAAAGTACTACAAATAAACTGGAGTTCATTTACATCTTAAATTATTAATATATATATATATATATATATACACAAAAAAGGGTTTACAAATATCAAACCTTCAAATTGCTTTTTTAAATCAACACTGGCTCTGCACACTTGCTAAAGAACAGTTGTGTGGAAATCTCAATTCATTTGTAGGGCTGCGTGAGTATGGCCAAAAGTATGGGAGTAAATCTCACTGTAAACTATTTAATCATCACCAAATTCTGTGTTATTATGACCGATCATAACTCAGCTTTATGCAGACATACATTTAGCATGGTGTACAGGGCCGGTTTTTGCCATAGGCGGTCGCCTAGGGCGCAAGATCTGGGGGGGTGCTGCGCTGGTAGCTCTGGGAGGGAAAAAAACATTTTTGACTGTTTGCACTCATCCTAATTTTCGGCCTTGATGTAACAACATTCATAATTAAGTAAATGTAACACCCTTTTCACCCCGGTTACACTTTTCATTTGCCCTGTACGATGGGCGCTGGAAGTGATGAAAGTGGGGGGCGTCCGCAGCTCACAGCCAAAGTGGGCGTGGGAGCAAGCAAGAGAGATAAATGTAAACAAATATTTCCAAGGCACTCCTTTATAATTATTTGGATAAACAGGTTTGAAATCATTTCAATGTATACTATAGGACAGCAAACCAAAAATATCGTTTAAAAGTTGAGAGATATAAAAATATGCATAAATCAATTTTAACTAGGTAAAATAAGATATGAATGAACAACAAAAATAAAATAAGTTACATTTATTTGTTATTGGTTATGTTCACATATTTGATTATTAAAATGTAAAATTGTGTGCTTAAAGTGCACCAGATTGAAGCATTTTACTTTAAATGTTCAAACATTTCTTCACACACACACCGCTGCAGACTCTGCACGAAGGAGCCGCAGTTTTTCCGCTTAGTGAACGTGTGTCTCTGCTCCTGATCGGAGCAGAGACACACAATCACTAAGCGGAAAAACTATATCCTGTCAGAGATCTGCTATTTTAAAGTAAAGTCAACACATATCGACCATAAATAAAGTCTATATTAAGAACGAGAGATGTTTTAACATGAATTTAAATCTCAGTTTTTAAATAACAAACATCAGATCTGCTTCTGTTTGAACCCTAAGGAGACCAGCTGTAGCTTGAGAAATATCATATATAAATATACAAGTGTTGAACTAGTGTTTTGAAACATACAATTCATTAATAAAATGATTATTTATTGTTTTTATTTGCGTTTTTAAGAAATGCTATACCATGGTAGTACTGGGGTTATAGGGTATCCAAAAGGATCAAATTATTAAGAAACAAACTTAGGGTGAAAAGTAGGGCTGCACGATATTGGAAAAAACTGACATTGCGATTTTTTTTCCCCCCCTCCGATATGAAAAAATACAGGAATTGAAGAAAAGACAGCTTTTTCTTTCCCGCAAACCATCCTTTCCTGAACTTTAATGCTATACAATTGGTATTTTTCTAACTATATTTAACCGGATGAAGGATTTTAGTCACGGACGTCTGGATCTTAAGTTATCAGAGCAACAAGCTGAGCTAGCTCAGTTAGCAGCGCTGAACTGCCCTGGAGAAACACATGAAACTACTTCAGTGTTTTTACCTTTAATCACCGGGTCCGTTTGCTCTGGAGATTTGATTGTGATTGGTGGGTTGCTGTGCATTGTGATTGGTGGGTTGCTGTGCATTGTGATTGGTGGGTTGCTGTGCATGCAGAGCCTGCATGTCACTCACTCAAGTACCCCTGACATGAGAGTTTTCCTTTTGTAGCAAGCAGCAAAAGAATTGTAACATGACGTGTTTGAGTTAATTTGCCTACTTAATATCGCACGTCCTGCGATGTGAATATCGCGATTATCATCACGACACGATATATCGTGCAGCCCTAGTGAAAAGTAAATAAAAGACTTGATTAATAAATATTAGTTAATCATAAATAAGACTTTTTCCATGACAACATATCCATTGTATTTCTTTAAACGGTGGCAGGAGTGTGCTTATTAGATAAAAGATTGAAGTGCACATCAACAAAAACAAATACTTAAAATAGTTAGTTTTATGTAATATAGAACTTTTATAATATTAAGTTCTTTGTGTTTTCAGATCTCTTTATGCCTTTGATATTAATGATTGATTTCTATATATTTTCCTCTGCAGTTTGCTGTGTTGATGTGGATCCTGACCTACGTCGGCTCCCTGTTCAACGGCCTCACTATTCTCATTCTTTGTGAGTGACAATTTCCCATCATGATTTGACATTATATACATATTTATTTATTTTTAAAATGAACTGGCGGTACAGTTATACAAATAAATGACTTGCATGTGTTTTTCAGCTCTGGTCGGTTTGTTCAGCTGCCCGATCGTCTATGAGAAGCATCAGGTAAGTCTTTAATATGAATCCAATAGTTATTATTCTCCTGATTTTTTTTTTTTTTTTTTTCAATAGAAATGAAAAATTGTATTTAAAAAATTCAACCTATAAGGCTTATTTATTTTTTTATTCTTCTTTGTGTTTTCAGGCTCAGATCGACCACTACCTGGCTCTGGTCAACAACCAGGTCAAAGACGTCGTTGGAAAGTAAGAAACGGAGCTCCTAAAACATGTTTTATATGATTTTAGAGACCGACACGAATACGAGCAGGAAGCTAATTAATGTACCGTTGTATTTTAGACTCCTGACAAACAATACATGTACATAATATTTACAATAATTTTAAAGACAGCCCTTTCTGATCAAATCCTCCTTTCAAAGACACCAAACTAAATTGGAAAAATGTCATTTTACCTCGCAGGACACAGGAACTGAACTAGCCTTCAGTCCTGCTGGGACTCTTAGATTTTACTCAGAACAGCAGGTTTAAGTACCAAAAAATGGAGAAGCAACATCACGTCGTTCAGCCAAATGTTACATGGTTGATGACGCTATATTTGGCTAAAACTAATAGTAGCAGCGAGCAACTCCCATGTGCTTTACTGTTAATGTCAATAAAACTTGTTGGCAAAGTATGCTAAACATTAGCCGCTTTCACACCAAGTACTTTGCCGTACTTAGTTCCCAGTACTTAGTCCCGCCGAACTCTTTAGTCCCGGAACTGTCCTAGTAGATCGCGTTCACACCGGAATAAGGCAATGGGCTAATGCTAATAATGCTAATGCGAGCAAATAAAATGGTGGCTTCACAAAACTTTTCGGAGTTTTACGGGGCGTGGTTTGCAATTCGCCCAGCCAATCAGAAATTGGAACCTTTTCCTCCACAGGAAAGTACCTGCTCTCTAGCAGGGACTATCTGGGGGTGAAAAGGTTCCCGAGAACTAAGTTCTAGTTCCAGATCTTTTTGGTGTGAAACCAAAATCCCAAGAACTATCGGCCTAGTTCTTGGGAAAAGTACTCCGGTGTGAAAGCGCCTATAGTGTTCTATAAACTCTATTTTTAAAAAGTAACTCGTCCTTACTCACTACAAAGTCAAAGATATTAATACAATTACTTTTATATTGTTTTTGTTAATCTTTTTCATTTCTTCTCTCCTGCAGGATCCAGGCGAAGGTGCCCGGGATGAAACGAGTGAAAGCAGAGTGAAAAAACGTCAAGTCGGAGTTTGTTTTCAGGAAATCCTGACCCGGGAGGGGAGTGTTGTTGGGGGAGGGAGGGCTTATATCTGAAGGAAGTCTGGAGATTTGGGGGGGGGGGTCTGGCGTGGACGCAGCCCTTCTAACTTTATTTGTCAAAGTAATAAAAACACTTTTTTTTTTTTTCCAGTTCAGAATTCCTTTTTTTGTGTGTTTTCTGGGAACGTGGAAGCAGGTCTGTTTGATGATGAGATGTTTGTTTTCTGCGAGAAGCTGAGAAATCACAGAAACACATTTTAATCTTTTAATTAAACTCCGATGCCCCATTATCGGGTTTTTTTGTCGTCTTTTTTCCAGCTTTTTTCCCTTCGTCTGGTGTGTTTGAGAAGGACGAGGCGAGCGGTGAACTCCTCATTTGTATTTTAATTTTTTTTTGGTTATGAGTTAGAAGTATTTTGTGATTTTATGGTTAACTGAAACGCCGTCGTGTCCCTCAAGCTTCGAGCTAGCGTGCTGTCGACTTTTGTGGGTGGGTGGGTGGGGGGGGGGGGCTTGTACTACCATTTAAAAACTTCATTGCTTCTGAGTAACTCTAGTTAGAAACTTCTAGAAACAACCTTTGCCAGGCGATTTAAACACATTAATTACATACAAAGTCGTTATTTCCATGTCCATTTGCTGCTGTTTAGTAAAGAAAACACGTTTACATTCATCCACATCACATAAAATATTTAAAAAGTACAAAAACAAATAAAAGGGATTTAAAAAAATAAATAACCATACTGTCTGTGGAGCCAATATCTTAATAAAGTTGCAACTTGATGTGACTTTTGGGAAAGCTTTTGTTTGTTATGCAAGTATAATTGTGAATGATAAACTTCATACTTCAATTGTGACGATAAAAAAAGCTTCCCGCCGGGAGCCGTGTTTGTGGAATGCATTGTGAGATGTAAACAATTATCAATAAAGCTTCTCGACGAAGAAAATACCTGCCTCCTCATTTGTCCGTAACGTTAGCCTCGGTTAGCTTCTCATAGCGTTCGGTTGCCTGTGTTAGCTTCTGATAGCTTTCGTTAGCCTCCGTTAGCTTCTCATAGTGTTTTGATAGCTTTCGTTAGCTTCTCATAGTGTTCTGTTGCTTCTGATAGCTTTCGTTAGCCTCTGTTAGCTTCTGATAGCTTTCGTTAGCCTCCATTAGCTTCTCATAGTGTTCTGTTGCTTCTGATAGCTTTCGTTAGCCTCGTTAGCTTCTGATAGCTTTCGTTAGCCTCTGTTAGCTTCTGATAGCTTTCGTTAGCCTCCTTTAGCTTCTGATAGCTTTTGTTAGCTTCTCATAGCGTTCGGTTGCCTCTGTTAGCTTCTGATAGCTTTCGTTTGCCTCCGTTAGCTTGTGATAGCTTTCGTTAGCCTCCTTTAGCTTCTGATAGCTTTTGTTAGCCTCTGTTAGCTTCTCATAGCGTTCGGTTGCCTCTGTTAGCTTCTGATAGATTTCGTTAACTTCTGTTATAACTTCAATACAATTTTACAAATGATTGCTAGTGATACGCTATGATGACTAGACCCAATCTATTTGTATTATATTTATTAGAAGTTACCTGAAATGCATCCTCTGGAAGCTACTTCCATGCCTTTTTAAGGTTGTTTGGATTGAACTGGTTATTACCAAAATAAATGTATGAACTCAGAGAAAAAACTCTGACATTATCTAAGATTAAAGTTACAAAATTAAATGAAAAAATAAAAACACATTTTAGGGAGAAAATTCACGAGAAAAAAACGTTAACATATGTTTGTAATGTCAAGTATCCTCACCCTTTCACCACTTGAATCTGATATTAAAACATTCTGAATTTACCCTCTTTTCTCCTGCTTTGTCTCTATGATCCCAAGCTGCTTCACCACCAGTTCTACTAAAATACTTTTAGATACACTTTCATGTATGTAAAACACAACTGGTAGATTATGAAGTACTTTGTAAGGAATTTGGTTTATTTATTGGCAGTTTGTGATTTTAAGGCTGTTTCAGTTAGACTCATTTGACAGATTTGTGCTCAATTCTCTCACAAAGGCACTGTAAGGATGAAACATTAACACTACTCGAAAATGAAGTACTTGGTCTAAATAGATTTTCTTTAAGAATGTGACTCTTAAAAGTACTTTGTGATTCTAACGCTATTTCAGTGAGACAATGCAGTTTTGTTTTTTGAAATTTTAATTCAGGCGGATTTTTGCAAAATTACAGATTTACAGGAACTATCCGAGAGTCCAGGGGTGTCCAAACTGCGGCCGGTGGACCATTTTGAATCGGCCCTCAGCAAATTCAAAAAGTATAATGACTTAAGTATAATAAACTTCTGCTTGTCTTATATTGTACTTCTTAAACATATATGATCAATTATATTACACTGTATCCATGTGTTAATAAGCCCAGTTTTCAAATAAATTCAGTCAATTAGAGTTGAAAACATGTTCTAACAAATCATAGTTGATAAGAAAAAAGCCCAATTACTTATTTACATAAGCTTGAAATACACCCTTCATATTTCCTCTTATCAGCAATCTGAAGCTCTGTTTTAAGGAATTAACTGCCAACAGAATAAATGAAACCCTACGGAGAGCTGTGAGGTAGGCTGTTTTTTACTCAAAGCATTTTCAAGTATCAAGAATAATTTACCAAATTATTATAATTTTTCCAACTTATAACTGAACGTATGAGGCAGTATACCTCTAGTGAGCGGCCCAGCCCTTCGTATATTTTTCTGTATCTGACCCTCGGTGAAAAAAGTTTGGACCCCCCTGCTGTAGTCATAATTCATATATCTTCAGTCAGGTCAACCAAAGCAATAACTCAAGTCCACAATCTCTGGTTGTTCGTATCAAACTTTCATTTATTGTGTATTTTCAGGCGGTTGTGTAAATGAGAACTATTTTTCCTCAGACAGAAAAACAATGTGCCTTGTGATTACTTCAGGGACCTTTTCAGGAAATTGTGTGTGTCAACAACACTTGTTTATCACACAAACGGACTCTTTTGACACTCTTTACAACAGTTAATATTCAGACACAGAGAACTCGTCCACACTGAAATTTAGGCATAAATAACACTTAGATATCTTCTATAAATATTTCTCTTTACATATATTTATTTTCTGTTTTACGATCACAATGGTCCTTTCAAAAACAAAAAGCAGCAGCAAAGAAAATATTTTTTATATTTCCGTCCATTTCAGGTGGAATAAAACATTCTCAGTGTAGCACCAGACAAAGTATAAAATAAGTTAAATAGTGGAATAAATAAAAAAACAACAGTGTATGAAATATCCCCCTCCCAAAGCAAACAAACACAAGTATAAAGTTCCAGAAAGGCACTTAAGTTTCAAGAAGTCCAACGACAGATGCAGTAAAGGCTTTTTTGAAATAAAAAGAGACCTATGAATTTAAAACGTATATTTTCTCCCTTAATGTTTTGTAATGATTTCTGACGTCAGATCAGTCCAGTTTCTCCTCTTAATGGTCCCATAAGTTTGGCTGTTAAACACGCTTAATTTTCCATTGGTGACCTGAATGCAGCATCAATCCAGGAGGCCGGTTTATAAAAGATACACAAACAAAAACTCGACAGAATATAATTATAAAATACTATTCATTAACCATCTGATACACCTCTGTCATATTAAGTCTAGTTTTATATGGAAGACTAGAGCTGCTATTACAACAAATACATATATAATAAAGAAAGACATGTGGAAATTAAATCCTCAATCAAGAAATGTATTTTACAAATTAATTTCTTTGTATTTAAATATTGTGGGCGGGGCCGTAAAGTGACGTAGATGTTACTCTATCTGTGGACATCGATCGCCTACTGCTGTATTTAACCATATATCGAGCCCGATCGTCGATTTCCAATGATTTAATGTAATTGTTTGCCTGTCTGGCCATCGTAATCGGGCTCTCTGAAGGTCAGAAAATCCACGGTTTTCTTACATTTCTGATCGGATTGGCAAAAACTTCAGAATTTGTATTTACCGCCATTCAAATGACAGCTTTGTTTTCCCCCAAAAGTGGGCGGAGCCGTACTTTTGCCCGGAAGTGACGCATGTGTTTCTCTCATGTATTGTTCATTGATAAAGTAATAAAGACATGTCGAAATAAAAGCCTCAATTATCAAATAAGTTTTTTAATGTGTTTTATTTACTTATTTCTGTAAATAATAGATAAATATTAAGATTTGTCAACTAAATTTACCAATTTTGTTTATTTCTAATTTAGATTTCCAAAATAACACACCTTTGTTAATTAAGGCTTTAATTTCTACGTGTATTCATTGAGTTATTTATGTATTGTAATGGCAGCTTTAGTCCTCCATAGCTATCTGAGCTTTCATAAGTATTTTTAGTAGATATATATTTATTTCCAGTATGAACATTTACAGCAGCTAATAACCATAGCTGTTTTTTTCTTCATTCAATAACAAGTTAAACAGAGACACCAAATGTATTTTCACATATTAAATATTTTCGGCCCCAAAATAGACTTGATAAATGAATTTATCCACAATGATTCATAAAAAATAAAACTTCATACATCTGACAAATACAAATAGATATTTACGTCTTGTGTGCACACAGATTTTATGCATCTCGCTCCGGGGAAATAACCTTTTGTGTGAAAATCCAAAATGTTGTTGTGTTGTCTTCTGGTTCTCGTCAGTTGTTTATTTTCAGGGTCATGTGATCATTGTTTGTCTGCAGGCAACGTTTTTCCTGCCTGTTCTCCAGCTTGTAAACTCTGTTAGCGAAGGTTGAAGGTCGCTGGTTCGATTCCCTCTGGATCCACTTGTGTTAAGGCGCTCAGACG
This sequence comes from Dissostichus eleginoides, assembly GCA_031216635.1. Taxonomy (NCBI): domain Eukaryota; kingdom Metazoa; phylum Chordata; class Actinopteri; order Perciformes; family Nototheniidae; genus Dissostichus; species Dissostichus eleginoides. The sequence goes on from CM062278.1 coordinate 26,266,698, forward strand.
ACAGGAAGCTGCGTTTTACAGACATTTCCACACGAACACGCTGCAACACAACAATCAACACACACATTATCACAGGTTCACTTTTATGAATTTTTACAACATCCTTTACTATGATTTTTTCGATTTTAAGCCTGGTTTTATACTTTCTTTTTGAAATACTATACTATAACTATTTTCATGTTTTAAGCCTTTTTTTATACATTTTTTCAGCATACTATACAATGACTAAGACGAGTTTACCTGCAGTCGTCTCCTCCGGTGCTGATCACGTATTTGTCTTCGTGGGAGAAGCGGATGTTTGTCACGTGAGCCGAGTGGCCGAGGTAGCGCTTGTGTTTGGCCTGCGGACAGAAAAAAGACTCAATAAATGATATCTTTACTCCAAGATCTCAGGTTGTTGAGAATACTTACTCCCTTTTTACAACTTTTAATATACTCTATTATACTACCTTTTAATTCAATACAATACTATGACTGTTGATGTCTTTTTCTATACTAATACAGTATAGTAGACTTTCCTACTTGTATTGCAAAGCTATTGCCACCAAATAAATGACGATTTTAGTTTAATTTGCTCAACTGTGAGAAACAATATCAAAAAACCTACTGAATGGATGAATGTTTTTCCTGTGAAGAAAAGTCAGAAAAGATGTTCCACCTTCCAGCGGTCCTGACTGTATTTCATTGAGAAAACACGATACACTCACAAACTTCTCTGTGCAGGGGAAGTCGAACAGTTTGACCAAACCGAAGTCGTCTCCCGTGGCAACGTTCAGGCCGCCGTGAGACACACACGCACAGCTGACCTCCGCTTTGTCTGCGTTTCGAGGCCAAATCCCCAAAACTTCATCTCCCAGGATGCTGAAGGAGAGACAGGAAGTGTTGTTTTTTAATATATATATATAAGAAAATGAACCTGTAGATATCTATTTGTGTAGTTTAAAAACATTACGCACAGTATTCTTAACAGATATAAAATGCATCCTGTTACATTTATCATTTCTCTGGGCCATTGTAGCTTGTTTTGAATATGTACATTTGTCCAAAAATGTGTTATGTTAAGGTTTGAGTCACTTTAATCGTTGTTTAGGTGAGAACATTATTTTATGCCATATTTTCTGACATTTTATGATTTCTTTCTGACTTTTTCTGAAAGTTATCCAATTCGTATACTTACTTACTTCTTACTGAAATATGACATTTCTTCCTTTTTTTCTGACCTTTCTGTGAGGTTTTTATCATAATATGTAAAACAGTTTTAGATAACATTAATGTTTCATCATATCTGATATTTTAAATGAAGTGTGTGTGTGTGTGTGTGTGTGTGTGTGTGTGTGTGTGTGTGTTACCTGGTCCAGGTTGCCCAGGTGATTCTGTCGATGATGGTCTGGTCGCTCACCGACTTTCCCGAAGGAACCTCAAACACCTGCCGCTTATAGGCTCCTGTGGACACCTGCAGACACACACACACACACACAGGCACACACACACACACACACACACACACACACACACACACACTGAAATATTTCTTATAAAGATAATACAAAAGGTAAAATAATCAGACTTTTTAAAAAACAAACAATTGTCAGGTTGTTTGTGTGTGTGTGTGTGTGTGTGTGTGTGTGTGTGTGTGTGTGTGTGTGTACCTGTATGTGGCAGCTGTCAGCGGAGAAGTCGAGCTGCAGGATGAAGGCGGGCAGGTCGCTGCAGTAAACCAGCCGGCTGAGAGTCGGTCCTCCGCTCACATCGTAAACATCCACCGTGTTCTCCACCGAAGCCACCGCCAGCAGAGAGCGGTTGGGACTGAAGCTGCACACACACACCCCACACACCCACACCCACACACACACACCCACACCCACACCCACACACACACACACACCCACACCCACACACACACACACCCCCACACACACACACACCCACCCACACACACACACACACACACCCACACCCACACCCACCCCCACCCCCACCCACACACACACACACACAAAAAGAGCCTTTATGAGAAAATGTACATCAAGCATTAGTCAACATCCCAACAGAATTTGAACGCACACGCACGCACGCACGCACGCACGCACGCACGCACGCACGCACGCACGCAGAACAAATATGTTTTCTTTCCTCCCCATTTCAGTTTATTTGTATATTGTTATTGTGGAAAAAGGCTGTTTCCCTCCCTTTCTCTCTTCCCTACCGGATGTCCTGGAGGGCGATGCTGCGATCTCGTTTCTTCGCCCACACCTTCAGCGAGTTGGTGAGGAGGAGGAGGAACTCTCCGTTCTTCATCCCGACCGCCAGCATCTCTCCGTCTGCGCTGAAGCTCACACAGCGAGCCGCGGCGCCCACACACACCTTGTTCAACAGTTTCTGCAGAAACAGAGAACAGGCAACGTTAGAAACCCATTCATTCACATTTAAGGGAATACGTTAAGCCTCTAAGGTTTGCATGAGCACACACATGCATAACAGTCTAGAAAGCATTGTAATATATCAATCAATCAATCAATCAAAGTGTATTTATATAGCCCAATATCACACATGTCATATTTGTCTCAGTGGACTATACAGTGTTTACAGAATATGAACTCCCTCTGAAGAAACCTCGGGGAGAGCAACAGCGGAGGATCCCTCTCTCAGGACGGACAGATGTGCAATAGATGCCGTGTGTAAATTAAGAAGATAATACATTTACAACATAGGTAGTTCAAATGCTTATACAAATCATATGTGTATATAAAAAAGATCAAGATGGATCCAGGTATCTGCAAATACGCAAATGTCACTTTGAGTCCAGCGGTTCGCACTGTTTCTGTTTCACCCATCAAATACAGTAATCTCATATAGCCAAAAAGGGAAATATGAATTATGTGGAATATTCATTTTCTTTGACAATGTTGGGAGGAAAGTGTGGGGTGGGGGAAATAATCGATACAGCATAGTATTGCGGTACTTTGCGTGGCGATATTGTAT
>CM062278.1:26272179-26307179 GCA_031216635.1 Dissostichus eleginoides
TGGAAGGATGAATACTGTATACAAATTCACATGTATCTTAACTTTTAACTGTATTTCTAAATGGAGAATAGAACATAGAACATAGAACCGGAGGGATGAAACCCTCTTTAATGGTCACACATGCAGAGCACACACGGTGAAATGTGTTCTCTGCTTTTAACCCATCCTAGTACCAGGAGTCTAGTACTAGGAGCAGTGGGCAGCTATTGTACAGCGCCCGGGGAGCAATGGGAGTGGGGGGGAGGGGGATGTCCGGTGCCTTGCTCAAGGGCACCACGGCAGGGCAGGAGGTGAACTGGGAGCTCTCCAAGTAGCAGTCTACACTCCATATTTAGGTCTGGTCGGGGACTTGAACCGGCGACCCTACAGCTGAGCCACCGCCACCGCCGGACTCCATGGTTGACTTTTTAACACATTTTTAGGATATTTACCCACATGTTTTTGTACTGCTATTCCACATCTTGCATTGATCCAATGTATAATATATTATGAGAGCATTTTTTCTGACATTTTTCACACATTTCTTTGACACCTTTAAACCTTATTTAAAAAACATAATGACCAAATATTTGTAGGAACTTTTCACAGATTTATTGGACGTTGTTTTGGAAATTTATGTAAAAATGTTCACTTATTTATCGGCAACTTTTAATACATTTTTTACATTTTCAAAAATAAAATGATGATTTGAACTAATGTTAAACATTTTGCATTGAATTCGTGATTTATTTAGAATAAAGTGTGGGTCACCTTTTTCTCAGCAAGTTGCTTTTATGAATAGAGAATACTCCATGGTTACTATGCTCATAACATTTGATTTTGACAGTTGTGTTTAGTTCAACAACAGCAGGAACAGGTCTTTATTTGACTCACAGCCCCGAATGCGACGGACAGCATGGTCTGCATGCGTGCGTCCTCCACCGTGCCCACCACGCCCTTCCTGTACATCAGAGCGCCGCCCGCCAGCGTCCAGAACTTCACGTGTTTGATTCCCACCGACACGAACTGCGAGTCTGAGTCCGGGCGAAACTCCACCACGAAGATCCGGTCGGGGTGTCCGGCCTTACTGCACACCTTGGATCCTGCAGAGAGACATATGGTTTAATGATACTTTAAGTAAAGGCACACAAAGAGGTCTAGGTTCAAACTGGGAAGAAAGAACTTTAACTTATTTAATAATGAAGTCATCTCTTATAGCGACAGCAGAAACAAACCAAGTCGCTGAGCGGCTGAGGCCGGGCCTGTTTGATAAAACAGAGTACTTGCTGAGATCAAAACTCTGTTAATTGTAATGTAGTTTAATGAAAAATACGCGGTGATCAGACATAGACATTGTAATAATAATGATCAAAGCAATCATAGTTCTTGCGGTCAACAGTCGGCCCTGTGTCACCCTCTCTTCTACACACACACCTCACGCAGGTGAACAGGATTGTAATGAGTGCCGCCCATATCCATGTGACCCAAGCCAACCAATCAACAGTGATCAAACAAATATCTTATATTAAACCAAACGCATTGCTACACGTTTCATGGCTCCTACATCTCTCATATCTTTTACATTTTTGTATATATTTCAGAGAGACACACGTGATTTAATTACACTTTAATAAAAAGACACCCAAGGAGGTGTATGTTCAAACTGGGAAGAAAGAACTTTACATTTTAGAATGAAGTCATCTCTCATATTTTGGAGGATTTAAAAAAATGTTCACATATATTTCTTTTTTTGTTTATGTCCTGAAAATATGTAAAATAATAGTTTGTGCAGGTCCAAACATGTGCTCAAAAGGTTCAGAATTGCTAAGAAAATAAATTCAGGAAAAGTCGATTTAAAAAATAAAGTCAGAAAAACGTCGTAAAAATATGCGGAAAAAATCACAAATATTTGGGATTTTTTTGAAAGATGATACCTAAACATATCAAGATACACACTTTCAATGCGGAGTATGTGAGTATTTAACAAATGTATGGCCCTCTCTGACCTTCCTGCCAGCGCCACACGGTGATGGTGTGTTCAGGCTCCACGTACCTTCCTGCCAGCGCCACACGGTGATGGTGTGTTCAGGCTCCACCCCGACGGACAGCAGCAGCTTCCCCGTGGCGCTGAAGTTCACGTAGCCGACGCCTTTCGTGTGCGGACAGCGCAGGATGGACAGCGTCTGTTTGCTCATCGCGTCCCACACGTGGATCGAAGGGGTCGTACCTGTGTCGAGATAACAGAGAGAATGTATTCATTTCATTATTTATGTGTTTATTTAACTTTGGCTTAAACGGCATTCTATAAGAGGGATGCAGTTGAAGAACATTTATGCTACACAACAAAAACAAGACAAAAACAAAACAGTCGTAGTGACTTCCTGGGGTGTGCTTTTTTAATTTGCGGAGGAATAAACAAACATTGGGGAATTCTCTGTTCAGATAATGTCACATAAAAAGATATTCGATTTGATAAACGTTTACATTGAGCACCAAGCATCATTGATGTAAACCGAAAATGTATACCAAAGTTTAATGACAAATTGTGTATACATTTTTTGTTTGGGGTCTTTGGGTTTTAGGGGGCTATGGTGGAGGGAGAGGCGGGGTGCGTTGGATTTGTTTACCTGGCACTTCACTGATGTCGCCTGAGGTGAGAGCGACGGGACAAAACATACACACACGAACAGAAAACAAAACAAAAAACAGATAAAAACCTGACGTGAGAGGTTCGTAAAGAGAGATAGAAACTATTATTTATTCAGTTTTTTAACCACGTTTGTTTATTTGAGGCAGTATTTAAAATGTTTCTTTCTTACTACAAAAAAATGTGATGCATTTAACAAGTGTTTTGCAAAATTGTTTATTTAATGTCATTTTTATTTCTGCTTGGTGCCAATCGATACAATTGACAGTCCAAGAGGGCTTTATCTATGTTATGTTTTTTTGTCCTGCTTTTATATTAATGCATGAGAAATAATAATAAAATGATATCATATAATGGTATAACATTTCGAAACTTGTAATACTTGAAATTTACATACGTTTGTAGTGTTGTATTGGTTTACTGCAGTAAAGTGTCTAAATATTTCTCCAGCACTAAATGTTTTTAATACAATAAATCTCACAAGTTAAGGAGACGAAAAGTAGAACCCTACTTCCGGCAAATTGAAAAATTACATAGATACTGTATCTTCGCAAGAAACAATTTTAAGACACTCCCCTACACACTGATTATAGTTTTTACTTTTAAATTCAGAGTTAGTATTCATTCTCATAGTTGAGAACAAGTGAAGAAGGCAGGTTACACATGAAGCAGAGGAGAGACGCACACACACACACACACACACACACACACACACACACACACACACACACACACACACACACACACACACACACACACACACACACACACACACACACACACACACACACACACACACAGTGTACCGATCTGTCCGCTGGCGATGACGTTCTTGTACTTGGGGTGCTGGTTGGCGGTCAGAGAGAGGATGTCGTCAGTGTGCTCCAGGTAGAAGCTCTGAGTCCCTGCAGCACAAGAAGACACACAAACATCACTCTGATGAAGAAGAAGAATCTGAGGATAAAACCCTCTTTAATTGTCACACATGATCATGCACACAGTGAAAGTTGACCTCTGCATTTAACCCATCCTAGTACTAGGAGCAGTGGGAGGTTGCAGGTTTGATTCCCAGCAACCATTTCTGTTACTGGGCAACTTGAAGGGGGCCTATTGACCAGAGGTTGCGCTAGACTTTTTCGACGGACAGGATCGTAACATTTCCGTCAAAATCCAGTATTACCCGTCGGCCTCGGGGGGGGAGAGAGAGCACGCTCGTGAACTGTCAACCGGGGGGGGGAGAGCACGCTCGTGAACTGTCAACGCCATGTTATGCATGCCCACTGCACCCCGCGGGAGCACGTACAGTGTAAAGCCAAAACTCAGAGACATTTAAATGTTTTGTACAGCAAAGTACGGTTTGGAAACGGTATCATTTCCTGTTTGGCGGGCATCCATAACACGGCATAACATCGGAGCCTCGCTGCGGGGAAGCTTTTGCGCTGTTCCGAGTTTGTTCTAATCTGTCAAAATGACGGACTGCTTTCAGATCTTTCCGTCATTGTTAAAAAAAATCCGTCATAGAAGGAAAATATTCGGTTAACGCAACCTCTGGGCGGGACATCTCTAAGTGGTTGACCAATCTCAACAGAGCCGGCCAGCTAACCAATCAGAGCCTGAACATCAGCAGGAGAGGACTCTTTAAAGTAGAGACACTACATACTGATATACACCTGAACATCAGCAGGAGAGGACTCTTTCAAGTAGAGACACTACATACTGATATACACCTGAACATCAGCAGGAGAGGACTCTTTAAAGTAGAGACACTACATACTGATATACACCTGAACATCAGCAGGAGAGGACTCTTTAAAGTAGAGACACTACATACTGATATACACCTGAACATCAGCAGGAGAGGACTCTTTAAAGTAGAGAAACTACATACTGATATACACCTGACCATCAGCAGGAGAGGACTCTTTAAAGTAGAGACACTACACACTGATATACACCTGAACATCAGCAGGAGAGGACTCTTTAAAGTAGAGACACTACATACTGATATACACCTGAACATCAGCAGGAGAGGACTCTTTAAAGTAGAGACACTACATACTGATATACACCTGACCATCAGCAGGAGAGGACTCTTTAAAGTAGAGACACTACACACTGATATACACCTGAACATCAGCAGGAGAGGACTCTTTAAAGTAGAGACACTACATACTGATATACACCTGAAATATGACCTTTAATGTTTGACTTTATGTGATTTAATGAAACTATCTTGTGTCACTTGGGGTTAAAGCGTTCACAGTGAGTGTGTTACCGGTGCTGAGGCTGTGCACGATGGCGGTGGCGGCCGTGTGATAAACGATGTCTGTGCCGTCGTTCAGGTAGTGAAGGTTATTACGACAATCGAATCCTCGAAAACCAAACACGTGCTCCAAAACCAGGTCCTGCAACATAGTTCAATCGCTATCAGCAAACATTGGAAAGAATAATACAATTAATAATGAATAAGAGAAAGAGGGAAGACAGACTGACCTCCACTAGCCTCTTCTTCTTAGACACGTTGTTCTTCTTCTGCAGTTTTTCTGGCTGCGGCGCCGCTCGACTCACTGGAGGCCTGGAGGACCAATCAGGGTGTTAAATCATTAATAAATCAATTATAATTTAAACTCAGACAAAGACAGGTGGAGGAACAGACAGTGTGAGGTAATGCCAACACACACACCCACACACTTAAAAATAATATGACCACCTGTGTGCTATAGCTACATGCTAACAAAATGCTACCATGCTACAGGTGCTTGTTTTCAGGGTAACATGCAATCTGAGGGTTGATTTGATTATACGTAAGAAACGGCAAATATGTTTAATACAAAATCAAGAGTATTTAAAAAAAAAAGAACACGTCTTTAAATTCTCTTTGAAATGTTATTTATGTGAATATTTAACCCTTTTCTCATTTGTTTTGGACTACTTTTGAAATGAATGTAGTACTTTTTTATTCATTTATTGAAATTGATCAGAATTCCTAAAGTGATGTGTTAAATATTAACATCAGTATCCGCTCATACTCACTTGACAATGCCCTGCCTCCAGGGGAAAGCAAGTGAAAACACAACACAGATATTAAGAGTTACTCCAAGAGAGAGCAACACTTAGGAAGTAAGGGTACCACAAGGGACAAAAACAAGACTTTAGGCTGCATAAAACACGAGGTCTTATTAAAAACGAAACACTAAAATGTTAACTAATCCGTCAGCATTTGCTCAAGCACAGAGAGAAGTGAGCCACGAATGAGTGGACAAAATATAATCAATCGACCATGCAGAAGCTTTTCATGCATTAGATTAAAAAAAGTCCTTTAGATTTAAACAGAACAGGTGAAAGCACAAGTGTATACATTCTAACATTAACACACACTAACACACACACACAAGCACACAGACATACTGTGACTATTGATGACACACACTAAGGATAAGATGAAAGATTTCATAAAAGATTTGCACAGTTTCAGATTTATAACGTTTAAAAAAGCATTATTTAAAGGGACATCATGCTGAATTGTGTGTGTGTGTGTGTGTGTGTGTGTGTGTGTGTGTGTGTGTGTGTATACCTCTCCTCTGCAGAGACCTCTTTCAGCTGTTGGTGAGGTTTGGTTCCTCTCATCTCTCTGATGCTGACGGCGTACATCTTCGTCGTGTAATCCACCGTCTTCTCACGAGCAACGTCACTGTCGTAGCCTAAACACACACACACACACACACACACACACACACACACACACACACACACACACACACACACACACACATACATGATTTGTCACATTTATTCTATATATCTTGTGTTTGAAGCTAAACAGTTGAATGACGGTAAGGGTTATTGTTTTTTTCCACCGTTGCACACCCACCTCCGTCCTCATCGACGTCGTCCTCCGACTCCTCGCTGTCGACGGTCGGTCGGTTGTCTCGAATCAGAGGCCCCTCCCCCTCCCCACTGGCTCCGCCCCCTCGCTCCCTCGCCCAGATCATGAGGGCGGTGTCGCCCCCCCCCACCGTCAGCAGGGCCGAATCGTCCTGGTTCCAGCGGACGTTGGTCACCTGCGCGCTGTGGCCCACGTAGCGCTTAAAACGAGCGTACTGACCCTGAGGGGGGGGGGGGGGAAACACACCAGAAACACACCTGATGACCTCTCAGTGCGCAGACGGATATTATAAGATATGCAATGAGAAAAGAAGACCCTACAACACCTATTTAACGTTTATCTCATATATGTACATCACGTTATCTCAAACTTATCTCATGTCAAAATCATATTTCTTCATGTATATCTCATATTTATCATATATTCATTGAATGTTTATCTCATGTTTGACTTACCTCGATCTAATCTCATTTTGATTTGGTGTTCAAGATATATTTATCACACTTAAAGGTGGGGTAGGTAATTCACTTCAGAAACACTTGTTGTTATATTCCATGGAATGCTCTTAACATCCCGATAGCAATGAATACATGAAATGCTTTGACAATACATACATAAAAAAATGTCATCTGTGGAAGCCGTGGCGCTGTAAAAAGCACGACCAATCATCTGAGCCTGCCCGGCTAAAATAACTCGATGGCCTACCTGCCTGTCAGCCTTCCATCTGTGCACAAACTTATCTCGTGCCCTCATTGGTCATGTGCGCGTCCGTGTGTGTTGGAGGAGGGGCTCTGTGAGGAAGTCTGAAGGAAGAGGCAGATTTTTTTCGGCTGCGTACTTTCAAATTCTAGCGCACTCGAGCTGGTTTCTCCATTCCTACCTACCCTGCCTTTAAATGTCATAATTATATCAAGTAAATGTTCATATGTAAAGTGTATTTTCTCTTACTCTGACGGGGTATCCGAACAGTTTGAGGAATCCGAAGTCGTCTCCGGTGGCGAGCAGCGCTCCGTCTCTGGTGAGCGAGGCGGCGTTGATGTCCGTGATGTCGCTGTGAGTCGGCCAGATCCCGTCACAGCTGGAGCCCAAAACACACGTCCAGCTGGACCAGTCCACCCGCTCCAGCTACACACACACACACACACACACACAACACACACACACACACAGGTAAGATAAGACGGAAAATAACACTTAAGTTGCATGAACAAGAACATAAAGTAATATATAGATAATAAACACACACACACAAACACACTGACCTCAGAGTTTTTGATTATTTGTCTTCTTCCTCTCGGAGCTTCAAAGAAAAGTTGTTCTTTGGCTCCTGTGTTCACCTGCAGCAGTTTACCTGCAACACACACACACACACACACACACACAACACACACACAACACACACACACACACACACACACACACACACAGATAGAGGTGGAACACAGAAAAAGAAAAGGATTGGACTTATTAAGACTTGAAAGAAAAAGGACTTCAGTGCAAACATTTCAGATTTACAAAACTCCAACTTGTTTCGACATCACACGTTCTTAGTTTCAAACAAACTCTGCACAAACAACTTTCTGCAAAAATCGAATAAAGTGTGTGTTACCCTTGAGGTCCCAGTCGATGTGTGTGATGTAGCTGGACGCTCCTTTGCAGATCCCCACCCTCTTGCTGCTCTGCACGTTGTAGATGTCCACGAAGCCGTCATGGGACGCCACCGCCAGGAATTTACCTGAGTCTGAGGACCAGGAAACATCAGGTGACCGTCTGAGGCACACATCTAAACCTTATCATATTGCCAGACCTTTGTGTTTTTGGTTTTAAAATATACTTTTTTTGCAGGATTATCAATCTCTTTACATGCCCAGAATCATCACACTCTCCAGAAAGTGTGTGTGTCAATTATTAAAGTCTTATTAGCTGTGAAAATAAAACATGCCAGTGGAAGTTTTGCTTATCTTTTCAAAAAACGGCACTGCAATCGATTTTCTTGATTAGATTAGTTTGGCCTATTTAGTTTGAAAGTTATGCTCATTCTTTTGGAAAGGGTCAATGCGAGTCCTCAGCACCGAGCAGTAGTTATACTAGTAGTTATATTCAGATGTGGGAAGTAGTGGAGTACAAATACTTCGTTACTGTACTTAAGTACATTTTTCTGGTTTCAGTACTTTACTCCAATACTTATTTTTCTGACGACTTTTTACTTTGACTTCTTACATTTTTAACACACATACCTGAACTTTCTACTTCTTACATTTTCCAAACAGGCTGGTTCCTTTAGTTTGAATGTGTGTTTGGTGGCGTGATCATTATTATTTAGAGTCATTGCGTGCCTATTGATTTGAACACGATCCGTGTATCCATCATTTCCTGGTCTTCTCTAAAGAAGAGGGACCAATGAAAACGTTGTCATGTTGCCGTTGTTCAGCATGGAAACATTCATTAGCTAACAATGACATTATTGTTCTATTAATATAAAGGGAGGTAAGGTACTCTTTAAAACAGCTGCTAGTTATGGGTACTTTTTACTGAAGTACATTTCAAAGCCCATACTTCTTTAAGAGTATCTGTACTTCTACTCGAGTAAAGGATGTGTGTACTTTTGCCATCTCTGGTTATATTTGTGTAGATGTGTGTGTGTACCTGGGGTGAAGCGGATGTCTGAGATGGCGTCTCGGCGGTGGTTGAAGCTCAGCAGGTCCTCCAGCGTGTCTGCGTTCACCACCATCACCCCCCCGTCACTCAGACCCACCGCAAGGGCCTTCCCATCAGGGGAGAAGGAGCAGCAGCGACCGCCTGGAGGAATGTGGTAAAGTATTAAAACTGTATTCAATTCGCTTTCTTTACCTCTGTTCAGTTTATTGCTTTGCTTCTATAAAAAAAGAGATACAAAAACATGGATAGGGAAAAAAAATGTGTAGCCCATTTATAGCTGTCTTCTGTTTATTCATATTCATTTTAAATAGTAAAACACATCAATTGTATTGTCTCTTGATATTTGTCCATGTTGATGTTACACATGGAGCTGCTGTGATGCAAGTCAAATTTCAGACTTGATCTGACCAATAAAGTATTATCCTATCGTACCGTATCGTAATAAAAATACTGATGTATGGAAAATAATGTCAAATATCTAGGATTTGTAGCGAATAGATCAAACACCTCTCCTCAGCTTGCGGACGGCCACCATGCGGTGATTGCTCGACGTCTCCCAGAGTCTCAGAGTCTTATCATCGCTGACGGTGGCGCAGACGTGGAGGAGGGGGTGAGGAGCCAGACCCCAAACCTCACCCTCCATGTGACCCTGCACACACACACACACACACACAACACACACACACACACACACACACACACACACACACACACCACACACACACACACACACACACACATTGAAAAACAGGTTTATAAACACACAATTTCACATACATTTGCATGCATCTGTGAATGTGTATTCGATAACATTTGTATGTGTGGTTGTGTGTGTGGTTGTGTGTGTGTGTGTGTGTGTGTGTGTGCTGATAGATCTTCGGACAGCTCTCTTCACCATGGCAACAGGTGCTATACCAGACTGCCAGAAATGTAAAAATACCTCCTCCTAAGGTCCTTTCTCATTCAAACACACACACTCGCACACACTTTCTACATACCACATGATCTTCCTCAGCAGATGGTGTTTGGCCTGTTGTCATGGGCACTTTGTTTTTCAGTTTAAATGATTAAAACACACACGCACGCACACACACACGCACGCACACACACACACGCACACACCTGCACGAGTAGGGTCATGGGTCCGGTTTTGTCGATCTCCACAACCTCTCCGTTTTTGGTTCCCACCAGGATGTGACCGTGACCCAGAGTGAGGGCTCTGATGGAGGGGTTGTCCTCCAGCAGCAGGCCTGCACACACACACACCACACACACACACACACACACACACACAACACACACACACACACACACACACACACACACACACACACACACATTTAAACTTACAGAAACACATTTATTATATTTCTACAAACAATAGTGCGTGTCCCCATACGTCCACCTGATGGCGCTGTTGGATACAAAATGCGTTTTGTTATGTTTTTTATTCATAAATTATTATTACATTTTTCTTCTCTTTGATTAGATATGTTGCTTGTTTAAGGATTATATAATATACTATAATTATTACATTAATGCTACCTTGAATATCTGTTAGACGTTTTTCACAAAGTTTGTTATTAAAATATGTTTAATAAAGGATTAAAAGAGCATTTCTTTCCCACAGTTCTACCATTTCTTGGGAAAATTGACGAGTTATTTAATCGTCTTACATTTGATTGGTTGTTACTTGTTTTTATTAGGGTATATATTATAAATCTATATAATATAGTATCTGTGTGTACCTTTGGACCCCGGGGACAGCGAGGCTCTCTTGATGGCGTACGTCTTCAGGCAGCGCTCGAACATGTCGTCCCACAGCTCCACCACGCCGTCCTTGGCCCCCGTCACAAAACCCTGGAATCATTATTACAAGTTATATATTCGCTCTCAGTTATTATAGGAGTACAAGTATTAAAAACACACTGTGGGAAAACATCACTCAGAGCTAAAGTCCAATTCAATTCAAAGTAAGATCAACAGATTTCAATTAAAGTAAAAGTATTGTTATTACATTTAACTTGACGTAGAAAACCTTATGTAATGATCTTTGAATAATGTTTTGGAATTCATAAAACTGCTCCTTCCTTCCTTCCCGCTCCCTTTCTCCTTCTTTATTTCCTTCCCTCCCATTTTCTTGTGTATTCCTCCTCTCTTCCTTCCTTCTTTCTTCCCTCTTCCTTCTTTTGAAACTTCCTTCGCTCCTTTCTTCATCCTCGATTCCTTCCATATTTCCCTCCCTCCTCCCCCCTCTGTCAGAGCTGCCACCCTTCAGTCTTCAGTCTTTCCTCCAAAGACTCTAACACAGTTGTCGTTGTGTTTGAATAAAATCTATTTTAAACTGAGTTTCCCTCTGAGTTTTATATAACGTTCCCTGACACCCTGAGTCAAAACTCTCTGCACCGGGAAAGAGGCTGTGAATCTTAATCAGGTCACTGAAACACCTGTTAACCTGTAATTATCAGATGTTAATTCATACTTCATTATAATTATAAGATACAGAAGTCATAATTACAGCAGGGAGTTGTATGGAAACAGTTAGATGAGACATTTTCTGAAATGTCTAGAATATTGTTTAATTTGTCTTCATCCACATTTCATTCATATGTTGTAAATCATTTTATAGTCATTTCTATTTTAAATTCATAATACAACTTTGTCTAAAACATACTTGGCAATTAACGTATTTCTGATTCCTTTATTTTCGCCTATATTTCAATATAGTAAATATCAATGAGCTTTTAGCAGGAGTTCCTGTTTGCAAATTAACCATAATAAAAAAATAAAAACCCCAAATGTGGATTTATGAAGGTTTTTCTGCATTGTTCATCCAAGAATATGTATGTTTCTCTTTCTCTTTCTCTTTCTCTTTCTCTTTCTCTTTCTCTTTCACGCACGCACGCACGCACGCACGCACGCACGCACGCACGCACGCACGCACGCACGCACGCACGCACGCACGCACGCACGCACGCACGCACGCACGCACGCACACCTTGTCGAGGGAGAACATGGCGAACACAGGTCCATCGTGGGCTTTGATGGTTTTCAGCAGCAGCGCTTCCTTCCAGATGTAAACGTCTCCTGTGGCTCCGCCAGAGAACACCAACGCCTCGCTGCGGCCGTAACACACCGACATCATGGTCTCCGGACGCGCCACGGCCCTGAACGCACCGCGCTTAAAGGTCAGACCGCCACCTGGAGGACCAGCAGAGGAAAATCAGATTTAACTCAATAAATGAAAGACAAAAATCTCTCTTTGTAGTTAAAGGTCCCATGTCATGGCCATTTCTACTGATCATAATTCCATTGTTGAGGTCTACTAGAATAGACTTATATTGTGCAATTTTCCAAAATCTCATTGGTTTCTCATACAGCATCTCTGTATAGTATGTGTATTCACTCTCTGTCCTAAACGGCTTGTTGGAGCTCCTGCCCCCCCCTCCCTATGAGCCCAGTGGCCGTCTGCGAGACAGCGAGACACAGCGAAACCCAGCCCGAACACACACACACACACCCGCAGCCTGGCTGGGAGTTTGTGTGTGTGCTCACACACCGACTCACAGCCTCGCCGCGTCCCGCCGTCTCAGGGAGGAGAAATCGGCGGAGCTGCAGCTGAGAAAAGATTGAGTGTGTGTGAGGAAGTCCGCGGATTGGTCCAAATGTAACGGCTCCGCGGACGTAACGTAACGGCTCCACGGATTGGTCCAATGGGCTTAGTCGATAATGATATCTCCTTGAAAAATAATTCACCCTGAATCTGAAAATATATGCATGTTCAGATTTGACTGAGTTATGACCATGAGAAGGAGAGTGGATTAGATGAAATGTGTTTTAAAGAAGCTTGCTCTGTTTGTATTTAGCCTTGTGTTTGTTTTCCATTAGGAAGCTCCTCGCAGTTTAAAAACCTCTCGCCTAAAGGTCAGAAAATATTACAAATATTCACAGAGGAGTCCTCATTACAAGCAATTTCAGACTCTAATTGTCTCTTTTGGGACGCTGGCTGCAGCAAAAGGTCAGAAAAAGACAACAGAGTGTAAATTATTTATATGGTAAGCATTACGGGAATTAAACACAACACAAAGGGCAATAACAAAAAACAAAAAGTAGCAAATTACACATGAAGACGGATAAATAATACTCCTAACTTCCTGAAGTCCAAGCACACAAACTACTTTTTTCACAGTAACATAACACAACTTTGTGCATCCTCCCTGCAGTTTTACCCGCATGTTGCCAGAACTGGATGTGTTTGATTCCCACAGTGACCAGCTTGTCCATCAGCATGGGATTACACTTCACCACAAATATCTTCTCCTTATGACCCCTGCAGAGAAGGAGACACAGGTACACAGAAAGTGCAGGATAAGGACAAAGAAAGAGGATTTATACTCCAACTTTACCCCCCACAAATGTAAGTAAAATGTATTTTTATAGCGCTTTTCACACACATAAGTCCCAGAGTACTTTGCAACGGCATTACAGAACATACAAAGTGATTTATACATGTTTAAAGTGCAAAACCTAAGTGAGGAGGAAAGTGTGTTGCATAATTCAATGAAGGCATGAATCAGCAAAAGAATGCCAATGCAATCAGTCAGCTTTTGCCTAGTTTAAAGGTCACCTATCATGCTATTTTTAGGCAATAGCATAGGTCTCAGATATATAAAAATGTATAAAAAACATGTCTATGAAGTGTTTTGCTCAAAATACCAAACAGATCACCCATTCTAGCCATGCCTCATATCCCTCTATTTCACTTCCTGTTTCAAAAGTGCTGATTTGGGGTATAAAGCTTTAAAGAAATAAAAGATTGATACAAAATAAAAGAGGAGGGGGCTGAGCTCATGCGGGACCCGGCAGCTACTGTCTAAACTAAATACTGCCGTGATGAAACGCCATATCATGGATTATCAAGGATTATTTCTGAAACAGTATGGAGCTCAAAGGCTTTCTCTCTTGCCGGTTATACCACAAGGTGAGTTCCTTTTTATTTCCTGCTTCTTCACACCACATGCTCTCCAGTACAGGTTAGCTCTGAGTGTTAGCGATGCTAATGTAAACATGCACCGACCATATTACGTCCAAAACAGTCGGGCATTGTTTCTGATAGCAACGTTTCTGATTGGCCCGTGGGTGTAAAGCCAGCCTACATTTCAGATATTACGTCATATCGGACGCAAATCTGTATCAGCTCCGTTGTTCCCCAGTTTTTACAGATTTGGATACGGAGGAAAAGAGAGAGGGTTTTTTTTTCTCACGCTGCGTGAGTTCCCTGACACACCGGGGACACATATTTATGTATAAAAGACATCAAAAAGTGCATTTTGCATGATAGGTCCCCTTTAAGATATTTTAAAATGTAATAAATCAAAGGGGCATACCATATTATAACACAACACTTTGTCACTGTATCATCAACAATGTTTAATTACTTGTACTAGAAGTAGTAACACTGGTAGTTGTATTTGTAGTAGAAAAATAATGATAATATTTACAGCTTTGTATCAGTCTGAGTGGTAGTAGAAGTAACATAGAAAACAGTTATAGTAGAAAAAATATAAGATATAGTTAGAATAGTAGCAGTAATAAATATAGGTATTTTTGTTTATTTTTCACAGAGCTTGCAGTAGCTTAGAGTATTTTGTTGTACCTTGTAGCAGTGAATAGTATTTTAATATACAGTACCAGGCAGTAGCGAGTTTCTCTCCTCTCTTCCAGTCCCAGATCACGATCGAGTGACCGTCATCGAGTCCCACCGACACCAGACTCTTCCCATCAGCTGCAGCAGGAGCACCCAGAGGAAATAAAGCAGGACGAGAGTTTATTCTCAAACACAACAAACAGACCTCTAACACCAGGAGACACTCTTTATTCCTCCATACAAATCTCATTATTAGATCTCAGAGCCTTTATGAGAAAATGTACGTCAAGCATTAGTCAACATCCCAACAGAGTTTCAAGGATGATGATGCGCATCAAAATGAAACTTAAAAAGGGGCCTGAGACATTTTTTAAGTGACCAAGCAGCTAATGTGACAACCAGGAGTGAGATCAAGTTGCCTTAAGAACCACACACTGCAAAAAAGTCTAATAAGTCTTTATTATCTATTCATCAACTTGACAAAAATATCAATTTACGCACATTTAAGACGTTAAGACATTAAAACACACACGCACGCACGCACGCACGCACGCACGCACGCACGCACGCACGCACGCACGCACACAGGTTACCTGAGAAGTCCAGAGCACACACTCCTCTCTGGTGGAAACCTCTCAGCAGAGAGAGACACTTCAGAGTCTGGACGTCCCACACATGGATGGCCGGGTCCCGCCCCACCTGAACACACACATGCATGATACTAACATTAACATGTTTAAATTGCATTTCGATAGTAAAATGATTGTAAGAATTATGCATGATTGATATTTGTTTAATTAAAAAGCGTATCTGTGTGTGTGTGTGTTTGTGTGTGTGTGTGCACCTGTCCTGTAGCAGCGTAGTCCTTCAGAGGGTGGATGCTGAGGCTCAGGATGTCGTCGTCGTGTCCCAGGTAGAAGCGCTGTGTGTGCAGCGTCCGGCTGTAGACCACGCCCACCGCCGCCACGTGGTACAGCACCTCCCCCCCCTGCGTGTAGAACAGGTTGTTCCTGCAGTCATAACCACGGTACCTGCACACACACACACACACACACACACACACACACACACACACACACACACACACACACACACACACACACACACACACACACACACACACACACACACACACACACACACACACACACACACACACCATTTAATACCAACACACTGCTTCTTAATTGCAGAGATGGCCAAAGTACACACATCCTTTACTCAAGTAGGTGTACAGATACTCGTGTTTAAAAAGTACTCTGCTAAAAGTAGAAGTACTGACTAAACTTCTTTACTCAAGTAAAAGTAAAGAAGTTTGGGCTTTGAAATGTACTTAAGTAAAAAGTACCCATAACTCCCATCTGTTTTAAAGAGTACCTGACCTCCCTTTATATTAATAGAACAATAATGTCATTGTTAGCTAATGAATGTTTCCATGCTGAACAACGGCAACATGACAACGTTTTCATTGGTCCCTCTTCTTTAGAGAAGACCAGGAAATGATGGATACACGGATCGTGTTGAAATCAATAGGCACGCAATGACTCTAAATAATAATGATCACGCCACCAAACACACATTCAAACTAAAGGAACCAGCCTGTTTGGAAAATGTAAGAAGTAGAAAGTACAGGTGTTTGTGTTAAAAATGTAAGAAGTCAAAGTAAAAAGTCCTCAGAGTGGAGTAAAGTACTGATACCAGAAAAATGTACTTAAGTACAGTAACGAAGTATTTGTACTCCACTACTTCCCACCTCTGTTAATTGGTCAATTCCCAAGAGTGCGAAGCTAATACTGCCTTTAAATGGAATTTGTTGTGACGACAGAGGAAATTGTGTACACGATATTCTTGCCTTTCTGTGTTAACATTTCCGCAACAAGAAGCCACCAAGGCTAACCATTTAGTAAGCCAGCAAGCAAGTAATGCTATGCTGGAAATGCAAACAAATAAAGACAGGAAAACACATGAGGAGCTGTTTACTGATGCGATAAATCATGTTCAGAAACAGGCTCATTTTCTCATAGACTTTGATAGAATCACACTTATTTTTGTCGCCTCCTGCCCAGAGATGGCACTTTTTTAGTCGTAAGAAACAGTGTGTAAAACTGCTGTAATGCTAACATAAAGAGGATGCATAACACGGACTAAAGGATATTTTACCCGTGTACAAACTGCAGCCGGAGGCCTTGGTCCGGTCCATTCTGTCTCTTCAGAGATCCCACCTGCTGCTTCTTCTCTCTGCTCTGCTGCCGCAACTGAGGAAGGTCCTCCTTATAAACCTGCAGGAAAACACAGAAACACAGGTAGATTTGTCAAACATATCAAATGAAGCTGAAAGTGAACATGACATTGTTTGAGTAAACAACATACTGATGATTCAGCCCCTAGTTTTGCTGCTATAGGCTTAGACTGTCGGGGGACACCTTACTTCTTCCTTCTCTCTGTCTGTACCTGTGTACTCTCATGTTCCGAATAACCCAGCATTCCCCAAATTTCTTTTTGGTGTCTATCTACGCTGGGATCCTGAGTCGTGGCTGATCCTGAGTCCTGATCTGAGTCCTGGACTTCGAGTCGTGGCTGAACCTGTCTCTGCGGTCCTGCCTGACTCTCATCATACTACTTCCCTGATGGCTCCCACAGGATTGTTGACATCCTCGTGGATTCATCTTCTTATTATAGACACATGCATTTCCAAACATTTGGTCTACCTATGTTGTAAATGTATTATCTTTTCAATTTACACACGGCATCTATTGCACGTCTGTCCGTCCTGGGAGAGGGATCCCTCCTCTGTTGCTCTCCCTGAGGTTTCTCCCATGTTCCCCTTTAAACTGTGGGTTTTTCTCTGGAAGTTTTTCCTTGTACGATGTGAGGGTCTAAGGACAGAGGGTGTCGTATTGTCATACTGATATTCTGTACAAACTGTGAAGTCCACTGAGACAAATGTAACATTTGTGATATTGGGCTATATAAATAAACATTGATTGATTGATTGCCTTTTTTAAAGCCTTACCAGGAGGGCTTAAAAATAAATTTAAAACACATTAATATGACTTTATTTGATAGTGGAGTTACCCAATTGTCCATCATAAAAAAACATCCTTACATCTGCTTAGTAATCATAGAGTTGCTTCTTATGGCTGCAGAACTTGCCTGAGAATCATCATTTTTTAAAGGTTTCTACAATATCAAAGCAATCCATGATAGCTGTCCATAGATACAGGAGCTGCAAATAGCTCATTCTGCATACTTTTAAACAAATATAGGGTTAGAATTAGTTTGGGGTTGTAAGCCAGAGCATAACAAGAGAATACATGCAACATCACACTCACTGTTTAATGGATTTCCAAACTAAGAGACTCTGATTAAGCCACAAACAGCAGCAACATTAAGCAGCTCATTTGCAAGTAAATGAGAAAATGTAACATGCATACTCACAAAAACACACACACACACACCACACACACACACACACACACACACACCACACACACACACACACACACACACACACACATACACACACACACAAATAGAACATTGTTGCAGCAGCGGCTGGCGTTTGGAGATAAGGCGTGTTTTTTGGCGTTGTTATGGCAACTGCATAATGGGAATAAAAATCGAGACACACACACTCTGCAGTAAAAAAAAGTTTAAACACCAGAGCTGCAGGAGGAGTGTCGTGCCTTGCTCATGGGTCAGTACCTGTCTGTCGTAGTTAATCTGTGTCTCCTGCTCAATGTCAGAGTCGAGCTCCGGGACGTCCGACATGTCGCTGTCCGACTCCTCGCTGTTCGAGTCCCCGTGACTGTCTGCAGGACACACACACACACACACACACACACACACACACACACACACACACACACACACACACACACACACACACACACACACACACACACACACACACACACACACACACACACACACACACACACACACACACACACACACACACACGGATTTTAACGAGGCCATTTGAACTCTCTAGAGAAAATCTCAAGCCTAAAAAAAACCGGCACCATCCATGAGAGCCTTTAGTCTCCCAAGAGAACTTTTAAAGCCTACAAAGACTCATATAAGTACTTACAGGACACAGACAATTCTCAAATGCCTCTAACATCTCTAAAGTTATCTATAGAAAGCCTGGAACCAACTTAAGATTTTCATCGACACTCTACACGAGCCATGGCTGTGTCAACAGCCTTATTTAACGGCGTGAGTGTGGAGGACATATGCACGGCGGCATCTTGGTCAACGCCAGGTCCCTTCATTAAGTTTTTATCTCTTGGACATGTCTGGCTCCTTTTCATCGTCGGTGCTTGCTGGGGCAATGCAGGACTGGTGAGGGGGGAGAGGGGGGCTGTGGGTCAGTGGGCATCTGACCCCCTCCCCGGACGTAATGTGCTTACGTTTCCCGGGCCCCCGGCCCCGGGGGACATAACGCACACATGGGCCCATAGGTGCTGGAGGACTCTTTTTTCCCCTGCATTAAGACAGGGGGAGGAAATCCTCTACGTTATGGCACACCTCCGCGGGGTAAGCGCGTCAGGGTGTGCTCGGCCAGCCGCAGCCTCTTTCTCTCCATGGTTACGACCGGGTGAGAGGTGAGGGAGGCGCAGCGGCTGCTAAACAGGGTGATGGAGCGGTGTTGTTGCGAGACAGCAGTGCGTGTATACGTCGGGCTCCGCCCCCTGTACCCATAGAGTCCAGTAGAGGGCGGAGCCTGTGAGAGATATAACGTCGGGTTACGTAAGGTAACCCTTGTTATATAAGCACAGGTGAGCCCTCTACGTATGGAGGCACTGTCTGTCCTATGCTGCTTGCTGAAGAGAAGTAAAGGATAGCAGTGAGGAGGCGAGGCCGCCTTTTATGCAGTGAGGTGCGCGCGCATTCAGGTAGGCCCGCCCAGGGGCTGGCTACCTCTATGGAAGTCTCAGTGAAGGAATGCGTGCATGAATAGGATACATGGGAGTACCCATAGAGTCCAGTAGAGGGCTCACCTGTGCTTATATAACAAGGGTTACCTTATGTAACCCGACGTTTCCTTCTGCACTTTTTTTCTCACGACAACAGGGCATGTTTGGTTTTTTATTTGAGGGAAATAGTTTTTTTGAAGCTGTTGTTGGCCTGTGGAAAAATGTAATCACTCCGGAAAAGCTGCAGATAGAGCCATAAGAAATGAATGCAACTGATTATTTAATGTTTAATGTTGTTTTTATAGGCAATAATTTAAGCTTTGTTAGTTCCAGGTTTAATATGTGCAATAAGTTCATTTCAATAAGTTTTGCAATAAACATTGAACCAGTCCGGCCCTCGACTAGTACCGATTTTTTTATTTTGGCCCACTATGTATTTGAGTTTCACACCCCTGCTTTAAGATGATCTGTGGAGATGCATCAATCTGTTACACTTTAAGAGGAAAACAGGCTAAATTCACGAAAACCTCTCAAATTCAAATTGGACATCTCAAGTTGACCCAAGCAATTGAAACTTACAGAAAATGATTTTAAAAAGGTAAACCATCATTGGCAGACGTCACTCATTGGGTGACAGCCCAACGATAATTTGGACTTTATTACCCCACAAACACAAGCCACAGCTTTGCTATCATTGCAGTTTAGTTGTGTTTATATCTTACATTAGATTTAAGCATATAATGGGGGCTTGGCTGTCTACAGATAAAGACGGCTAATTTGAATTCTCCCCAAATATATTGAGGCTGAACCTGATCGCGGTCGCATCCGCACAGTCCGCGAGATGAGAGTAACACATGCGTCACCTCCGGGCAAAAATGACGGCTCCGCCCACTTTCGGGAGAAAACAAAGCTGTCATTTGAATGGCGGTCAATTCAAATTCAGAAGTTTTTGCCAATCCGATCAGAAATTTAAGAAAACCGTGGATTTTTGGATCTTCAAAGAGCCCGATTACGATGGCCAGACATGCAAACAATTACATTAAATCATTTGAAATCGACGATCGGGCTCGATATATGGTTAAATATAGCAGTTGGCTATCGATGTCCATAGATGAGAGTAACATCTACGTCACTTTACGGCCCCGCCCACTTTTGGGGGAAACCAACGCTGTCATTTGAATGGCGATCCAGCCTGAAGCCACAGAGCTCTTCTGTTACTGTCCTTTTTTCTTAGAGGAAGTACAGAAACACTGAACTCTGGATTTGTTTTAATGTTTGAGGAGCAATAAACGACACAGCAGCTTTTTGGCATGATAAACCTATTATTTTCCGCCTCGCTCATGAGAGTAACAGCTGGCGAAATTACGGCCTCGCCTACTGATTTTAATTTAACCATATATCGAGCCCGATCGTCGATTTCAAATGATTTAATGTAATAGTTTGCCTGACTGGCCATCGTAATCGGGCTCTTTGAAGATCCGAAAATCCACGCTTTTCTTACATTTCTGATCGGATTGGCAAAAACTTCAGAATTTGTATTGACCGCCATTCAAATGACAGCGTTGTTTCCCCCAAAAGTGGGCGGGGCCGTAATTTTCGCCCCGAAGTGACGTAGGTGTTACTCTCATCTATAGGAAGAAACGGCCCTGAACACCATGGACTATAAATGACTACGGACTCTTATATGGAACGCGTCGTCAGCGGCAACACTCATAGGGAGCTTTTGCTGCTAAACTAATCTCTCCCTGCCTGCCCACCTTGGATGTTGATGTCCGGTCCTCCGTTCATGACTGACTCCGGGAGAAACCTCCACTGGAAGAGGGCGTGGTCGGCTCCGCCCGTCGTCAGCACCCACTGCAGGTCATGTGACCAGCGGACGTTAGTGACGTGTGCAGAGTGACCAATGTACTTCTTGAATTTGGCACCTTGGAAAAAACTGATATTTAGTAACATAACAGAGACAAAAAGAAAGTACAAATGTCTGGAGAAAATTAGGAGACTGCTGCAAAAAGATTGTTTTTAGTAGCGACAACCTAAGGAATCTTTGGGAGGAAGATGGATGGTCACAAGTTATTAAACAAAGTCAAAATTCATGATTAGTTTTACCCCAGAATTCACCAAAATCACATTAGTACACAAAGTATTGGTCTTTAAACTTCTCCTATGTTACACCAATAGCATTGAGGTGGGTAATAAGTAATTTAGAGAGTAAAAAAAAAGATACATTTGACTAAAACACATACCTTTAAAATGTAAAAATAAAATAATTTAGCAGTAATGTAACATTAAGGTTTTAATAAATGTAGAGACCTTTTATATTTGAGATGATATCAAGATAAAAGTAAAGACCTTCTATGTGTGGGAGTAAATGAATCAGACTTTTTACATTTGAGCTTATATTTAAATAAAAGCAGAGACCTTTCCGGTGGCAGGGGAAGCGGAAGAGCTTAACGAGCCGAGGTCGTCCCCGGTAACGAGCACGGCAGCTGACAGATTCGCGTCCACGGCGTTGATTTCCGTTAAATTGGAGTATTTTGGCCAGATGCCGCTGACGTCGGAGCCCAGGACGCCGCTCCAGGTCGCCCAGCTCTGACCTTTGACCTCCTCCTTACTGAGCAACGGCTTCCCCACTGACAGAAAGGAAAACAGCGTGAGATATAGTATTTTTTATCTCTCTACATGTTAGCAAGACAAGGCAAGTTTATGTACATAACCCATTTTGAAAACAAAGAAATTCTAGGTAAATAAATAGCTGTATGAGACAGAAGGAAGATAAAAGGAAATGTGTGGATGTTACAGATTTTAATCTTATGCGCTGTTGAAGTGGAGTTGCAGTTGTGGTTTCTCTTTTGTATATTTTTAGTTAAATCTTTTGTGGAGATAATAAAAATGTTGTTATGTTACATCAGAAACCCACATAGTCTCCTACAATCTTGAGTGTGTGTGTGTGTTTGTGTATGTGTGTGTGTGTTTGTGTGTGTGTTCTTCAGTATGCTTCGTCATCTAAAGATGTTTTAGGAACCCGTCTTTCCGTCTTTTTCCTTGTCAAATTATGATTTTATCTCAATGTATTTGGATTTCCTTCATAAAAAAAGAAATGTACCTTCAGACAAAGGTTGTTTTTTAATTTATAAACATTTAATTTTAAGATTTTTTTCATTTTGACATAATGATGAACAGCCTGGTACCTTAAAGGTCACCTATCATGCTATTTTTAGGCAATAGCATAGGTCTCAGATATATACAAATATATAAAAAACATGTCTATGAAGTGTTTTGCTCAAAATACCAAACAGATCACCCATTCTAGCCATGCCTCATATCCCTCTATTTCACTTCCTGTTTCAAAAGTGATGATTTGGGGTATAAAGCTTTAAAAAAAAAAAAAAAAAAAGATAAAAAAAAGAAGGGGGCTGAGCTCATGCGGGACCCGGCAGCTACTGTCTAAACTAAATACTGCCGTGATGAAACGCCATATCATGGATTATCAAGGATTATTTCTGAAACAGTATGGAGCTCAAAGGCTTTCTCTCTTGCCGGTTATACCACAAGGTGAGTTCCTTTTTATTTCCTGCTTCTTCACACACATGCTCTCGAGTACAGGTTAGCTCTGAGTGTTAGCGATGCTAATGTAAACATGCACCGACCATATTATGTCCAAAACAGTCGGGCATTGTTTCTGATAGCAACGTTTCTGATTGGGCCGTGGGTGTAAAGCCAGCCTACATTTCCGATATTACGTCATATCGGACGCAAATCTGGATCAGCTCCGTTGTAGCCCCGTTTTTAGAGATTTGGGTACGGAGGAAAAGAGAGAGGGTTTTATTTTCTGACGCTGCGTGAGTTCCCTGACACACCGGGGACACATCTTTATGTATAAAAGACATCACAAAGTGCACTTTGCATGATAGGTCCCCTTTAAGAGTTCTTCTTGCCATATAAGGTAGAAAAAAAGCTCTCTAAAATTCAGATTATTCCGTACTCACTGGGCATGCGGTAGAAGAATCGTTCTCCCGCTCCGTCGTTGGTCTGCAGGATTTTACTGTCCAGAGACCAGTCCAGGTGAGTGATGAAGCTGGAGGAGTTACTGTTACACTCTCCTACCTGCACACACACAGCAAATAATCAAATAACAAATTAAGGTTCAAACAGTCAAAGGCTTTCTACAATGGAGAAACTGTCACAAACCTTATTTCCCGTTTTAATCACCACTAGGGAAGTGCTATGATCTAGCTCCATTATCTTTATAAAAGTCAGATTTAACCAGGTAAAAAGTGTCATTGAGATTCAAACCTCTTTTCCAAGAGCGACCTGGCCAAAAAGGGCAGCATGAACAAAGTTACAACAGATAAAACACAGACAATACAGGCAGACGAATACAGTGGTCGTAAAACACAAATGAAATGGCACATTAACCAGTCAATATGCAAATAAAATAAACTATTATGAATCATAAAAAACTGGCAAAATGTAAAACGACTTCAATTAAGGGATATACGAGCAATCACATCGACCAGTGGATTCTTGTTCTCTGTCCTTTAAGATGAACTTAAACTCCCCCATAGTGATCAAATCTGACAGTTTCTGCTCCTTCTGTACATTATCCCAAGCAAAATGGGCAGCATATTTAAAGGTCCCATGTCATGCTTTTCCGGTTATTACCCGTCCCCTTGTGTGTTATGAAGCTTTTTCTGCATGTAAACGGTCTGCAGAGTCACAAACCCTCAAAGTACACCCTGTAGCGAGTAAATCTCTAACACAGAAAAGACCTGTCTATGTTGCCCCAGAACGCCTCTTTGGAGATTTTTCTTTTTCTTCCTGGGTACAGTGACGTGACCATACCCAATTGGTCCAAATGTTAATGCAGACTTAACGTAACGGACTTCCTCACACACACACACTCAATCTTTTCTCAGCTGCAGCTCCGCGGATTTCTCAGCCTGAGACGGCGGGACGCGGCGAGGCTGTGAGTCTGTGTGTGAGCACACAGACTCACAGCCAGGCTGCGGGTGTGTGTGTGTGCTCGGGCTGGTATCGGGCTGGGTTTCGCTGTGTCTCGCTGTCTCGCCGACCAGGAAACCACACCAGTAAGCCAGCTCACACTGTCCGCTCCTCGCAGCAGCGAGCCTCGCAACGTCCCGCCAACACGGCACCCAGACCCCACGCAGCATTCTCATCTGTTTGTCATTACTGGTGTCCTTTTCTGGTTGCGAACAAATGTCATTGTAACACATAAACACACATCAGAGCACACTGGGCTCATAGTGGGGGGGGGGGGGCAGGAACTCCAACAAGCCGTGTAGGACAGAGAGTGAATACACATACTATACAGAGATGCTGTATGAGAAACCAATGTGAGTTTGGAAAATTGCACAATGTAAATCTATTCTAGTAGACCTCAACAATGGAAATATGATCAGTAGAAATGGCCATGACATGGGAACTTTAAAAGCTTTTTTACCCAGTTCTGTTCTTAAAATCATCACAAGCATCTGAATAAAATCTTGGGAGCGCAGGCCATATAGACTTTGTTTTTTACACATATATGTGCAAACTCTACTGACAATATCTCCAAAACTCTGCATCTCACACCAACACCCTATAGATTTATAGATAGCACTAAAAGTACGATGACAAATTATTTTTTATAAATTCTTCCTTATATTTTGGTAATAACCTCCTTCCTTACCTTCTTGTATCTCTGGGCGACAGCGTAGATGTCCACTAATCCGTCGTTGGAGCCGACAGCGATGTACGCTCCGTCCGGTGAAAACTTCATCTCATGGATCACCTCCTTCCTGTCCTTGATGTGGACCACCTCCGTCATGTCTCTAAACAAACAAACAACACTCTGTAAATAGCTCAGTACAACTAATCTATCAGCAGTGGTAGAATGAAGAACATTTAATCACGTACTTAAGTATTCATTTGACGTACTTAAGCACCATTTCATGTTACTTTATACTTCCACTCCACTAAACCTCAGGGGTAAATATCATAGTTTTTACAACATTTAATAGATACCTTTTTTTTACATTTACATATTTAACATGATGGACCAGTACTCTACAAACTCTAATGAGCAATTAGTGACATTTGTGTATATAAAGTGTTACCACAACATGATTTAAAAACTAATCTAGAATTACGTTTCTGAGGATGAGGTTTCCAGAGCACAAGGGGAGTTAGCAGAGCTTTTCTCGTGTGTGTGTGTGTGTGTGTGTGTGTGTGTGTGAGAGTGAGTGAGTGAGTGAGTGTGTGTGAGTGTGTGTGTGTGTGAGAGTGAACGAGTGAGTGAGTGAGTGAGTGTGTTTGTGAGTGAGTGTGTGTGTGAGTGTGTGAGAGTGAACGAGTGAGTGAGTGAGTGAGTGTGAGTGAGTGAGTGAGTGTGTGTGTGTATGTGTGAGAGTGTGTGTGTGTGTGTGTGTGTGTGTGTGTGTGTGTGTGTGTGTGTGTGTGTGTGAGCTACCTGACTCTCAGCACAGTGAAGGATCCGTCCTTCATGCCCAGAGCCAGCTGGTATCCGTCCACGCTGAAGGCCACGCTCCGCACCGCCTCCTCCATGTTGCAGCGAGCGATGAGGGCGTGATCCACCAGACTCCACAACCTGAGACACATTTGTCATAATGTTTTTCCCCGCATTATTTTCACTAATATGGGCAAGGTATAAAAATAACATTGATCTTGTATCATTAAAACAGTAATTTGTCGATAATTGAAATCCCATTGTGAAGGGCTTGGATTGCCAACAGTCTGTGAAACTAGATCGCAGTGAATTTCTGTTGAAAGTCCAACCTGAACCTAACTTCCCCTTGTTGGCAGATCTCTTCCCACTGACCTGACGGAGCGGTCGTCGCTGCCGGTGACGGCCAGAGGTTTTTTGGGGTGAACGTCCAGCGCCCAGAGCTCTCCCTCGCTGTGACCCTGCATGATCAGCAGGGGCTTGTCCCGATCCCGCACCATCACCTGCACACACACACACACACACACACACACACACACACACACACACACACACACACACACACACACACACACACACACACACACACACACACACACACACACACACACAGCTTTTATTGTCATGTGTTAATAGCTACAGTGTAGTTATGACAATAAAAATCTTAGGTCACAGGCTCCTCCAACAGTGCAACAACAATAAAAAAGATAATAGTGCAAGTAAATAAAATAAAATAGAATAGAAATAGTGCAGAATAGTCCATATACAGAGCAGAAATAGTGCAGACATGAGAACAAGGTAAACATTTTTACTGATACTAATCAATCATGAAATTCCCCAAGATGATTCCTTTCATTCAGACAATAATATTTTGTATTAGAAGTTTTCTTGAATTAATTTTTTTACTTTTTGCATCTCATTTCTTGTAATAGTGCTCCAGAAGTCACGTGACCCTTACTACAACAAACCATGTCATGTGACTCCATGACTGTAAATCAATGCAGCATTGTATCATTACATAGGACACAGCTTTGTAGACTAATTATTATACGTACAGGACAATATTTAAGATACTTTGAACTTAAACTTTGAATACTCAACTTTAACTACGTGTTTAAAACTGAAAATGGGACAATTTACATGTATTGCTTATACACATATATATTTGACTCCTCTCTCACCTCAAAGATCTCGCTGTCCTGCGTTCCTGCCAGGATCCGGTCGGCCCGCCAGCAGACGCTGCGAATAGATAAAGCTGGAAGAGGAAGAGAGAATAGAGAGAGGATTCATTCAGCTGTGAAAAAACTGTCAGAATATCTGGAGAAAACACTCTGTTTTGTGCTCAGTGTTGAGACGGATGTTGAGGAGGTTATTGAGGTAAAGAAGAGAACAGGCTGGAAATGTGAAGCTACTGTAGTTCTCTCTTGTTTAGAGAATATTAAATCTAGCTAGAAGTCAAGAAAGTGCTAAAAACAGGAAACCAGAGCGATGATTATTGTTTTTGATTTGCTTAGCTCTCATTAACTCACTTTCCTCACTGTGTTTTATTGCTGAGCTGCAGGAGAAGGACAGCAACACAAAGAGAACGTTTCCTAGTACTTTGGAATTGAATTAAATAAATGTTATTTACCTTACACGGTTTGAGCACGCACACACGCATGCACGCACACACCACACACACACACACACACACACACACACACACACACACACACACTTTGTTCCCTCTCCTGTTCCCCAGGATCTAAAATGAGATTAGCAGAGCCTGGTGTTCGTCCGTCAGAGCGTTCCTGTCGCTGAGAGCAGGACTCAGCGTGTGAGGTTTCCTGTAACTCTGTTAGAAACTCCTCTCTGCAGTCAGGAGCCAAAACAACCTGAAACCAGATCGGTTTATGGAGCAAATTGCAAGATTTACGGTGTCGGAAGGACCTCTGATATGTTATCTGAGAGGTGTTGATAACAGCCAGAGAGGAAAGGCTTCTGCAGAATGTGAGAAAATACAGATTATCACCTGCTTTCATTTCACGTTGACACCTCCTCGTCCTCCTCACTCTCTGCTCCTGAGACTTTGGTTTATTGGTGTTTGTTCTGCTGCTCACTGAGGTTTTGTTTATTCTCATATTGCTCGAGCATCTGTCAGCAGTGTGGGAGCGCAGCCATGATGACAAATTAAATTATGCTTTTCTTGTCTGGCTTGAATACAAACAGGTCTTTTTTTTTTTTAAAGGTATAAGGTTTAAATATATAAAAACGACTAAACCTATTTTTATGTTTTCTATGTATGTTATGTTTTGTTGAGTTGTGTACACATTATCCCAAATGTTTCAGAGAGATGTGTCATTTTACTCAACATAATGGAGTGTTTCATCAGATGCTGTATTAGAGACATTGTAGGTGGAAACAAATAGTACTCAACTCATTAAAAATAAATAAAGAGATGGTT
Organism: Dissostichus eleginoides; assembly: GCA_031216635.1. Classification (NCBI taxonomy): domain Eukaryota; kingdom Metazoa; phylum Chordata; class Actinopteri; order Perciformes; family Nototheniidae; genus Dissostichus; species Dissostichus eleginoides. The sequence goes on from CM062278.1 coordinate 26,300,825, forward strand.
TAATATTCCTGGAAAAAAATTTTTTGTAGATTAAAGTGGATTATTTAGGGACACAAAGACATGAACATACTCATAAATGTATGCTTTTTGGGGATTCCCTGCACTGTAGTTTGTTATATAGTAATATAGATTTTGGTGCATGTAAATGGTCTGCAAAGGCTAAAATCCCTGTTTTCTCTCCCGAGGGAGTTTCTCTCCCAACTGGGCTCTGGTTTCAGACAGAGGGTGAAAAGAGGTACTGCAGCACAGGCAGTATGACAAAAATAACGAGCTTTTTTAACATTAAAGCATGGAGACATGTCCCAGTAGAGACACTACATACTGATATACACCTGAACATCAGCAGGAGAGGACTCTTTAAAGTAGAGACACTACATACTGATATACACCTGAACATCAGCAGGAGAGGACTCTTTAAAGTAGAGACACTACATACTGATATACACCTGTACATCAGCAGGAGAGGACTCTTTAAAGTGCCCGTGAAGTGCATTTTTTTGCGCCAAAATGAAATGGCAGTTTCATTTCTTACATATCATTGTACCTGTTCATGGCTAAAATTATTTTTTAGGAAGTGCGAGGGACGAGATAAACATCGCAAATGTTTCATCCCGTGAACGGCCGTCTGAGCCTACCGCTGCTGCAGACGATAGCGGCTGTGACGTCACAAGATGGGCCCAGTTGTGATTGTAAACATGGCGGAGACTTCGGAAAGTGATACTGGTGCGAGAGAAATGAGTGATTTTGACAGCTTTTCGGACAGGATAGATGAGGAAAGTGGCCATGGAAGTCAATTTAGTTGAGGACAATATTTTGTCATAGATCTAGAGTAGATCTACACACAGGATTGGCCATCACCTGATCATACATTCATCTGTTCATAGCATGATGCAACATTCATGTTCACATGCAGTGTTGTGCTAGTTACTGAAAACCAGTAACTAGTTACAATTACTAGTTACTTCACTACTTACACCAAAAAGTAATGCGTTACTGTGAAAAGTAACTTTTTAGTTACTTAAAAAAGGGCACCCATTAATGCCCTTATACTGTAGCCTTCATTTCAGTACTGTTATTGCATCGGAGAATAATACAACCTGTTGATCAACTTGACATGCATTTGCATCACTGAACTCTGCTAAGCAATGTGGTCTATACAAACACAAACACAAAGATATGTTTCAAAGTGCCAATCCAGCCGCTGTTGCTTAGGTGGAGGTGGAGTGGCGTCGGATGAGTCTGGGTCTGTGGTCTTAGCTACTAGCTTCGTCCCAGCATGTTGTTTCTGCAGATGTTTCAACAGATTTTAATTGCTGTTTTGGGCAGTCGATAGGATCTTTGACCCGCCAAGACACAACTTACATTTAACTAAAACGTTCTTTTCTTTGTGCTCGACAAAAGTGAAATAGTGAGAATATCTCCAGGCGGAGAAACTCGACTTGAGCTCTGCCGCCGCCATGATAGTCTTGTTAGTAAACACAAACACAGTGGCCTTTATTTTTCATAAACAATCTACGAATCTACGAAACAATGACACCAGCCACTCACCTTCATCTTTTGGGAACAGAAACATCGCCACTTCGGCAGACTTGACATTACCACAGCCAGCGGCAATGCATCGCTTCCCGTGTGTTTTTCCTCCCTTTTTCTTCACTGTCGCCTCCATTGTCAGGTTTTCTCGATTGGCAATCACTTCCAGTCGACTGCGAAACACTTTCCAATAAAATACTCGCTCAAAAACGTTGGTAAATTCACTTTGAAACAGAGACAAAATGAACGGTGGTGAATGTAAACACTTCGGCTGGCCCATCTTCTGACGTCACGCAGTAGATCGCAAGCCACGCCCACGAAGGCGGAGGTCGACTGCGGATTTCCCAGCGGAAAATTCAAAACTCGTCAAATTCGTTGCTATTCCAACATCTTTGATATGGGTTCCAATGGACAATTTTGGTCATTACTATACGTATTAGCATAACAGATCATGCACCGGCGCACACTTCACTGGGTTCTTTAAAGTAGAGACACTACATACTGAATACACATGAACATCAGCAGGAGAGGACTCTTTAAAGTAGAGACACTACATACTGATATACACATGAACATCAGCAGGAGAGGACTCTTTAAAGCAGAGACACTACAGACTGATATACACCTGAACATCAGCAGGAGAGGACTCTTTAAAGTAGAGACACTACATACTGATATACACCTGAACATCAGCAGGAGAGGACCCCTTTAATGGTTAAGGCCTGCAGCTTTTCCTGAGTGAATAACCTCTGGAGAATGGCATTCAGGAGTTTCAACATTCACCATCTCTGGGCTTTTTCATGAAATTCACAAACTTTTACACCCCCAGCTCTCCTGAAAACTTCCTCTCAGAAACTTTCAGAAGAGAAACTGAAAATCAGGTCAGACCTGTCAATCTTCCCCCACAAAATATCTTCAGAGGGAAAAGATGAAATAGAGGTGAAGGATTCGAGTTATCACCTCCTCCGCATCTTTTTCTAAAGCGCCTCAACCTTCAACTAACAAAGGAGTCTGAGACTGAATGAGGAGGATGACGTGCAGAGTTTGCCTTTAGCAACAGAGATGTGGTGATATTTCACCTTTGTGGGTTTAAATAGTGTTTGAAGCAAAGGTTTATAAAAGGGTTGCACAAAAAAAACAGAAAGGCCAGAGCTCTCATTAAGAAAAGAGCTTAAATGTCTCACACAGACACACAACAAAAGTAGTGAGAGATATCTTCCAGCTGTTAAACGTTTAAAAAAGAAATCAGGGTTGGTGCTTAACAAGTCTCTGTTGTCTGAAATTAAGACTTAAATAAATCCAAAATGCTCTTAATATAGTGTGGTTGTACAATTTCTTACTGTTGTTTTGCTGCAAAAAATCAGGTGCGTCTGTAGTTTTTTTTACATTTGCTGTGGTAAGACAGAACAAATTCAAAATAATACACTGGTATTTTCAGTACTAAAAATGCAGTAAATGTTAGAACATCCTTCAGAAACTGTATAATAAATACTTACATATTCATGTTGTGGAGAAGCAAACAGCTAGTTGCATTTAAAGATTTCTAACTGTGCTAAGGTAACATTTTGCATACTTTTCAGTAGCATTGCTAACTATTTTAAGGTTACTTTTTGGTAGCATTACTAACCATGCTAACGTTACTTCAGTAGCATTGCTAACTATGCTAACGTCACTTTTTGCGTACTTTTCAGTAACATTGCTAACCATGCTAACGGTACTTTTCAGTAGCATTGCTAACCATGCTAACGTTACTTTTCAGTAGCATTGCTAACTATGCTAACGTCACTTTTTCCACATCATAGCGCTCCCTGAGTCTCCTGAAGCCAGACACATATACAAGGGCTCTATATTGTCCATTCAAACACAATTAATATAATATTTTAACATTTATTTATTGTTTTTTTATTGCCGAGTACCTTTGTACCCCTGCTCGGCCTCTCGAAGGTCGATCTTGGTGATGGGTTTGAAGTCTGGGTCCCAAAGTCTGATGCAGCCGTCTCTGCCTCCTGTGGCGAAACCTTCCTCACAGGAATACATGCTGAAGATACCGGCCTGAACACACACACACACACACACACACACACACACACACACACACACACACACACACACACACACACACACACACACACACACACACACACACACACACACACACCAATTAATATTTATATTATATCCTTTAAACTTTAATTAATAAATAGGGATATATAGGTCTGTTTTGTGTTGTATTTCTTTCCTTTTGCAGCAGATTCCCATCAAATTATTGGAAAACTTAAGTGGAAAGTTTCCTAACAGGGATATAAAGTGTTTAACAAAAAATATATACACTATATACACCACATTTAATGGCAAAATATGGTAAACACAGTTGTTGAGGCAGATCCAGGCATAACAAACTGAGCTCAATTATTTTACTGCACTTCATATAAAGGGTTGAGCCAACGGAATAGATATTCTGCTGATGAACTGACAAGAGGAACGTGTTTTTGACTGCAGCTTTATTTATTTTAATGAATTTAAAACGTACCCCGTGTGCAGCCTGGACGGTTCGGATGAGGTTGAGCAGCTTCCAGACGTAAATGTCTCCGTTGAGCGCCCCGGAGTACGTGAGGTCATCTTTAGCCGACGCCAGGCACAGGATGGTCTGCAGGTCGCCCGTCTTCCCAAAAATCCCTCGCTTTGGAGTGAGAGCGTTTCCACACAGAGACCAGAACTACGGAGACAGAGGGGGGACACTTTCAGACAGATAACAAGAGACACTACAGGTGAATAGGGTACAAAACCTTTTAAAAACATTTTTATTGTTTATGTTCGCACCACCAGACACCAAAGCAAATTCCTTGTATGTGTAAACGTACCTGGCAATAAACTTGATTCTGATCCTGATTCTGAAAATGTAACTAATAGAGTTCACCATCAAACGTCCCCAGTTCATTACCTTAAATAAGGCTTTGTGTAATGCTATTATGCTATTTTTGGAGAGAGAAATCTACAGTCCCAAATATTTAAAGCTGCTGAAAAACACCTAAATGTGTGTTTTAAATACTATCTTTCCACCTGGAGCTGTATTTACGTGTGTGTGTGTGTGTGTGTATTAGTTTATGTGTTTGTTTAAATGTAAGTGTGTGTGTTGTATTACCTTGATGTGTTTGACTCCACAGCTCACCAGACGGCTCTGTTGACACGGATCCCAGCTGATGTCAAAAATCTGGAGGACAGAGAAGATATTACACACACACACACACACACTGACGCATGCACACACACACACACACACACACACACACACACACACACACACACACACACACACACACACACACACACACACACACACACACACACACACACACACACACACACACACACACACACACACACACACACACACACTCACCCTGTCTGAGTGTCCGGTGGCTGTAGCGAGGATCTTTCCTCTTTTCCACTCCCAGATACACAAAGTGTTTTTGGCATCGAGGCCAATCGAGGCTAAACGCTGCAAAAAAAGAGATAAGAAATAATAATATTAAACCAGTTGCATTGAACTACTTAACTGTATCATTACAATATGAATCATGTGTTACTTTGCATGAGTGAATATAGTGGGATACAGGGGAAATAGAGATACTTTCAAAATAAAAGTCTCCTTGTTGATGAAATGCAAAAAATGTAGAAGTCTCTTGAAATTGTATATACTATATATTTGAACTTTTTTACATTTTATTTTATCCCCAGGTTGGTTTGTATTGTTTTTTGTATTGTGTTTGTTTAATGTTGTTGTTAATCAGCTGTTTTTTTTTTAACCTTATCAAGAAATGTTTGATTTTATTCATCAATTTAGATTATTTTCTTTAATGCTGGAGATTTTAATACGTTATCATGCTATTTTTAGGCAATAGCATAGGTCTCAGATATATAAAAATATATAAAAAACATGTCTATGAAGTGTTTTGCTCAAAATACCAAACAGAGCACCCATTCTAGCCATGCCTCATATCCCTCTATTTCACTTCCTGTTTCTAAAGTGCTGATTTTGGGTATAAACCTTTAAAAAAAAAAAAAATTGATAAAAATTAAAAATGGAGGGGGCTGAGCTCATGCAGGACCCGGCAGCTACTGTCTAAACCATACATGTCAAACTCAAGGCCCGGGGGCCAAATCAGGCCCTTGGTGGATTTAATTTCGGCCCACAGGATAATTTCTAATTACTATTAGATCTGGCCCGCCGGTATATTGCACGCACACCTTCACTCAATCCTGAGGGTCTCCTCAGCTCAGAGCCTGACCCCAAACATTGATGAACTTGCAACCCAAGATGAGATGCCAAGTATCTGCTTGAACTAGCATCACAGAGCAGCAAACTGAGTTTTATTGGATGTTTCCTTCTGCACTTTGTTTCTTGCGACAACAGGGCATGTTTGTTTTTTTCTTTGAGGGAAATAGTTTTTTTGAAGCTGTTGTTGGCCTGTGGAAAATGTAATCATAAGAAATGACTCTGGAAAATCTGCAGATAGAGCCATAAGAAATGAATGCAACTGATTATTTAATGTTTAATGTTTAATGTTGTTTTTATAGGCAATAATTTAAGCTTTGTTAGTTCCAGGTTTAATATGTGCAATAAGTTCATTTCAATAAGTTCTGCAATAAACATTGAACCAGTCCGGCCCTCCACTAGTACCCATTTTTGAATTTTGTTGTTTCTGATAGCAACGTTCTGATAGGGCCGTGGGTCCACATTTCCAATATGACGTCATATCGGACGCAAATCTGGATCAGCTCCGTTGTTCCCCCGTTTTTAGAGATTTGGGTACGGAGGAAAAGA